>JASANV010001390.1:0-37758 GCA_030849715.1 Trypanosoma mega | reverse complement strand
TTGCCACGCCGACCAGATGGCGCTGTCTTTTGAAAACGCGCGCGACAAGAGGGGCGCTGTCTTTTGAAAACGCGCGCACTAAAATTAAACGCGCTTTTCAAAACGCACACCAAACTTAACCGCGCTTTTTAAAAACGCACACTAAATTTAACCACGATTTTAAAAACGGACACTAAATCTAACCGCGCTTTTTAAAAACGGACACTAAATTTAACCGCGCTTTTTAAAACGTACACACTAAAACGGACCGCGCATTTTAAAAAACGCGAAAATACAAACACAACCGCACTTTCTAAACCAAAATAATGAAATCAAGCGTATTCTTGAAACGCGAATCTTGCAAAACACGCAAACAGACACATAGCGCATTTTTAAACCACCAAAGCACACTTTTAAAACTGCGCAAACGCAAACACACACGCATTTTGAAAACCACAACGTATTTCACCTAATCACGCATTTTAGAAACACAAAAACAAACCACAACCACAGGGACACCGTAATTTGTCACACAAACACCATCACCGCACCCCGCAAACCACAAACACATATATCAAGCGTTAGGGTCCTGGCAAACCATTCTTGCTACCATTTACGACCCATTACACAGTCCTAACATTTAGGGAAACATAACGTAAGCGTGAGGGACTTTTTAAGCGTTAGGGGTTTATAGTTAGGGTTAGGGGAAAAAAAATAAAACAAAGCGTTATGTATTTACAAACGGTGAATTCGTTTTTTCAACGCGGTTCTTTTAAAATACCAACATTTAGGGAAACATACAGCAAGCGTAAGGGACTTTTTAAGCGTTAGGGGGTTTATAGTTAGGGTTAGGGAAAAAAAATAAAACAAAGCGTGATGGATTTACTAAATCGTGAACTCCTCTTTTAATCGTGGCTCTTTTAAAATACCAACACTTAGGGAAACATCAAACAAGCGTGAGGGACTTTTTAAGCGTTAGGGGGTTTATAGTTAGGGTTAGGGGAAAAAAAATAAAACAAAGCGTGATGGAACTAAACAAACTGTAAAAGAAACCAAACAAATTATAAAAACACCACAAAACCTAGTGAAGCGCATTAAAGAACCAAAAAAACAAAACATACGTGATCGTGACCCTGTTGAAACAGCCCTTCACCAGAACTCTTAGTGACCCCCACAACAGGGTACAACAGGGTTCCCGGTTCCCTGCTGAATATTTTCTCAACAACTTCGGTCACCTTTCTACACGCTTGAGGGATGTTAAAGATGAACTCACCTGAATCACTCTCCTTTTTCCAAATCTCTCGGAGAATACCGTGCAGCGACGTGCGAGTTGTTATCACATTCCTATCCTTCCTCACAATTTGGTAGAAGTTAAACAACTCCTCGGGTCTGTTGAACTTCTCTGGATTTGAATTTTCAAGAGCAAAAGCCAGCATTCCCATAGATCTTTCTGAAATGGGAGGCCTCTCTTCAAGTTGGATGTACTCTTTTAAAAAAACAACATTTTTTTCCCGTAAGGTCTGTATATCACCTTCCATATCTTGTAGCATTAAATATCTGTCCTTCTGTGTTTTATAATGTGGTAGAGCCTCAATACGTGATAATAAGTCTGTATCATTAATATAGCGATTAGGATCAGTGATAAAAGCTTCCATAGAAACGTTCCGGGTCCTTGCCGGAAGTACAATCCCCAGATGGTGTTGTACAAATTCCCCTATACTCATGCTCTCCGGTGCATCAATCCCTGCAAGTAGAATATCCCGTATTGGGGAATCCATTGTCCAGTTAACACTCTCTCCCTCCACTCTCGACCTCACATTTCGTCCATCCTGTGGTCCCATCCCCTTATCATCTCTTTCTCTTCGTTCGCGGCTTCCTGATTCATTCAAATTTCTCTGTCGTCTATGTCCACCACCCGAACCAGTATTTCCCTGATTGGATGACATAATCGCACACACACGCAAAAAAAGTGAAAATAAGAATTAAAATACCTTCAATAGCTAAAGTAAGATTTCTAGTGGGAAAAATAAAGAAAAAAATGGAAGAAACCAATAGTTTACACAAGCAAAAAGAGAAACAAGTACATGCAAAGGCACTATACTTTGTTGATCATGGTTACAACTGATTTTACTCACTTATTCTTAATAAGAAATCAAGCAACAAAAAGTGGTCACACATCTCACTACACGCTCTCTCAGTGTCATTCACCACCATTTTCTTTACTCTTTTACATTGTTAGCTCTTCCAACGCAAACCATATCATCATCATCATACTGCACTATAAGAAATAGAAATCTCACTCTTCGTTAATTATACAAGACTGAAAAATCCACACACACATTGGTGGCACACACCCCGCAGTACGTCGTATGCTTCACAAACTGGAAAGAAGCAAAATGCGAGCAGCGGGGTGTGGCTCATTGGTAAAAGAAACAACAACAACAAAGAAAAAGAAATGTGATACGTAAACGCAGCAAGCAAACTTTGCTCTAATGATTCAAACAACAAATGGAACACACGTGAAGCCCTACACTGCAGTGAAAGAAAGACGAACCAACTCAACTCCAAACCAAAAAGAAGAAAGAACTAAGAATATCAAATAAATCAATCACTTTTAGTCTAATAAAACGGTAACCACATCACCGCTGGGTAAGGATTCAATAACCTCTTCATTAGAAGAAGCTCAAAACCCGCAGATACGCCCCGAGTGCACCTCAAAGGCTCTTTTTTTCGAACTACACACAGCATCCACATTAGCCAACGCGCAATGCCATCACACAAACCAAAGCTCCATTAAAATATAAAAAGACATGCCACACATCATGGATTTGGTCAACCCAAACTCAACAGCCACAAATGGATAAAGCGCAACAAACTACTGATGAGCATCAATCACCCAGCAAATCATGGACAGCCACAAATATAAAATAATCAGAAAACTCACCAAAATGTCAAACATTGTGACAAGTATGGTGATATATAGAGATATCCAAAGTAGAATCGAATCACTCACCAATTCGGCACATTAGCATCCTTTCTATCCACCAAAAGCGAGAATTAAACGAAACCATTGAATCGAAATATTAGTTTGTGCAATATAAATAGGTAGACATACGTCATTATATACAATGTGCATAAAAGGGAAAACAACAAACTCAAACGCACAATCGAATGCAGTTAACAGCCAAAAGGAAAAACATCATTCATACTATGCATGCGGTTTGAGAAAAACCCAACATCAAGGAAATACGTCCGCAAATTTCATCATCCCAACTGCAACACAATGCTCAACTACCCAAACACACAGCATATCTCAGATAGGATAGAAGCTGCAGTACCCGCTCTTTTAAGTGCGTAGTTCATTTAGTCCCCCGAACGCAACCATGGATTCGACTCGTTAGAAAATAGCAACGTGCTATCCACTGAGAAGGCAAAACCTCCTCTACTTCATCCTTAAGCAGAACGGAGGCTAGTAGTATTTTTACCCTCTTTGTACATCATCTCATCCCCATAGCATCGTTAGAAGATGATGATGATGATTATGCTTCAACAAGACACAGTGCTACATTTGTGTTGCACTTCTACATTAACTACCAAAGTCTGTCAAGACTGAAGCTGTCACCGAAGCTTATTGCTCCATTCATCCAGCACATGCTATGTTCCGCCAAAAATAGTGTTCCATCAACTGCTGGAAAAAAAAGGACTATAGAAGTCGCAGAAGACCCTCTCCGCAAAGAAGATCTGCGACGGATACAAATCCATGATTTTGAACAGGCCTAGCTGAAAGAGTCAATTAGACTTTATCGAGGGATCCTTCATACGTAGAACGCCTTATTATGTGCGCGGTATTTGAAAACGTCATTGATCCGTATAAATTACGGTGTTCCGCAGTGCTGGGTCGACGGTTGCGGTTTTCTTTCCTTTAGAACCCCAAATGCAGAAGTAAAGGCTCACCAAAAAATCAGCGTACTCGGCTAAAATAACATTCAGTAATGCCAGGATTCTTTTTATACGGGGAATGTTCAAGTGTCAAGTACCTTATTCACTAGGGAGAGTTCATTTTCCACCTTTTCGTATATACTGGGAATTCTAAAGATGAGCACGCGACCTTCGCAGACAACCGACCTCTTGTGGCATAAGATGCCGCACTCAGTCCGCGGTCGTGTTTATGTAACAGAGAAAAAATTGGTGTGTCTGTTGAGGTTTCGTAACCCTTTTCCACCTGGAATGGACCCCTGGAAAGGGTTTGAACACATCGAATAGGGTGTTTATTCAGGGGCATGATACGCTCTCCGAGTGAGTCCTCCTGTGTGCCTCCTAGATAATTGTGTAAGCGTATTTTCAATATTCTTTTGTGCCAGGAGCACACAACAGCGAAATTTCACCAAGGTAAAGGCACGGAAACAAGCAAACAACAAAACCACATATGCGTAGCTGAAGAAAGATACAGAAAAAATGATAAGCCGCTTGAAAGGAAACAAAGGGATTACTAACACTCGTAAAAAGGGGAATGCGTCGGGAAAAAACACACATGTGAGAAACGAAAAAGTAAAGACGTATTCTGGTGACTCGCCTTTAAAAAAATATAATATACCCTTCGTGTATATATTTAACTCATATACACGCAAAGCAAGAACACATAACAAAACTAAATAGACTGTTAAACATGTTGTGTATGGCTGGCGTATTAATGATATCCAAGAAAGCACAGGCCTGAGCAGTTATTGGTGTGAGAAAACTCTTCACACAGGGATCACATAATATGGCACTCCGCAAAATACACTTTGACGCCTAAAAAATGGTGGAATAATCAAAAAGATTGGAAGCGCAGCATACAACTTATTGTTCTTTAATTTGGACAACAAAGTTCTCTCTTTGCTGTGCTTCTCCATCCTGGTTTAGTGCATGGGGAAATGGAGGTACACTCGTAGTCTCTACGCTGTCAGTATGCTCCTTCTCTTCGCCATCCCTTCAGATATGTCTTTGTCGGTCGCAACAACAAAAAGTGGTGAGACCAATGGCGATAACGAGTGGAAACACGAAAAGAAAAACGTACATAATAACATAACTAGTCATATCATCAGTCAGAAACCCACCCAAAAAGTTAATTATGAGGAGATATACAAAACATTAGAGGATCAAGAAAACGAAGTATGTGTTAAAGGCGCATAGTGAAACACTTTGGCGATGACAGCAACAGAAACATATCTTGGCAAACAAGAGAATCATGGGCATATTTCAAAATCTAGACAACACTATCATACCAGTTTCACTGTAGCTGCCGTTCATTGCGGGGTCTTCTTGCATTCCATCGAAAAACAAGTAGAAATAAAATACAAAATCTAAAATAGCAAAAAAGTAGAAGCAAGAGAGCACAAATAATACCGAAAACTAGACTGTCCATGATATCGGTGTCGATGGCGTTCAGGAAAATGCTTCAAAACTTTATTGGTCTTAACAACAATAAGTGTGATAAAAAATAAATGCACTTTTTGTGGCAAAATAGAAAAATAACTTCCAAAAAAGGGAGTTTTTTTTACTATTATCGCCCTTTACATCACGTTTTTGTACATTCTCTTTCTACATACAAGAAAGCAAAAAGAAATCAAAAATGTTCTTTTTATCAGCCCATTTCCATTCCTTGCTCCTTCTTCTGCTCCAGTGCACTTCTGTGGCATCTTAAGGGTCGTTGTGGCATAAAAGGTGGCACTTTTCCCCAATGCTCTGTGCGGTGTAGAAAAATGCACCACCCTCCCCTCTCACCTCTCCCGACGGTGAGGGTGCCTCGATTTATGGCGTTTGGCCGTGGACCAGCCGCGGATTGCATGGGCGGCTTTTCTTTGTTCAGGAGAATGCGCAGCACGGATTGCCGCACATAGCGAAATAGCAGTCCGTTTCCGAGCAGCTCTGTCCACTCTCCGAGAAGACGCACATACGCCCCCAATTGGTGAATGAGTCGATCCAAATCTCGCAGATACACCCACGCGCCTTCTGATGGGCGTACCCAAAGCAACCACAGCAGAGGTCGCCAAAGCGAAAGGCTTCCGATCCGATAGGAATCCTCCATCTCCTCCTCTGAATGAATCGCCAGTTGCAGCTGCCGCCTTGCGTCCATCACTGACAATGCCCGCGTGCCTTCCGCGTTATGTCCGTCGGTATGATTTGTGCATGCCGCCTCCATTGCTGCGCTGTGCCGTTGGGCGTAGCTGTCCCAATCCGTGTGCACAAAGACACCCATTATACACATGGAGCACAATCTATCCAAGTCTTCTGAGCAGCATTGACACACAAATAATGACATGAGTCTGTCCGCCCCATCAACCACAGCAGCGCTCTCCGACCGACGACGAATACGCAATGAACCAGGCGCAATAAGCCACTCCTCAGAAACAGAAGTATACAAAAAGCACTCCAACTGTGTTTTCTCATCAATGAACTTGTCCCATGATCGACCGTACATGTCATTCACAACGGTGTTGTACTCTTCAGGGAATTCAAATTCAATACGGTCCTGCAATCGCTTCGAGCAAATACTTCCCACACTTCCATCAATGGCGTCGACTAAAAGTCTATGCTCTTCCCAAAAAGGTTTTGCTGTGCTCCGAGCATGAGAAATGAGTTCATTATGCGTATCAAACACAACCGATGCTAAAAAGCTAACTTTCTGCTCGCTGTTGCTCATTTCGTCGGAGGAGGGATCCATCTCTGCGGGAAGCTTCTGTTTAGGAGAGTTGTCTAAAGAATATACAGCACAAAGAGATCAAAAAGAAAAGATGATAACGTTAAAAAAAGAGAGCGTCATTCATTGCATCAACGAACCTGAATGAAAAATAAACAGTGCATCTTTTTTTAAGAGAGTCAACAATAACAAGAAAAAGCCGCATTACAGCAACATCTACACACACAAAAGGGGTGTATCCTTTGTTTTTACATTCATTTTTTTCTTGTTTGAATCGTTAGGATGCAATAACTTGAAGAAGTGGTGACACTTGTCGTAATTGAGGAAAGCAGAATATTGTTAGATGGTGGAAATGCAAATATGAATCAAAAAAGAGAGAGAGAGAGAGAGAGAGAGAGAGAGAGAGAGAGAATAGACGCAACTGATTAATGTTTGTCCATTGGACTGTGAACTTTTGTTCTCGCAATTCCTCTTTCTTTAGACAGATTAAAGGCCCCAAGTAAAAAATAATGTGGAGTTTGATAAAGCCATCTGTAGAGTTTCCATCACGTTATCCTTTAATGGTGATGTATCTGAGAACAGGATAAAGGCCATATTACATGTAATAAAAGTTTTTTGCCCTCCTTTGCGCAACGTCGAGTGTCTGTTCAATGCTGCACGAGAAACGATAGACAGATATGTACATGTATATACATGTGGAGTATTATATTCTGCCTATCAAAGTTGTAGACATGTATGTGTACAGCTCATGACTCAAAAACAGATTCATTGGCATGAAGCCTTCGAACTGCTAAGGAAAAACGACATAAAAAAAGTATTGTATGTGAAAACTTGGATCCTATTCTTTTTGGAATTCTACTTCATGTATGCATGAATTTAAACTCAAAAACAAACAAATATATAAATATATATATAAATATATATGTGTGCACCTAAAAATGCCAGAAAAGCAAAGATTGGGCAAAATTAGTTTATTCTTTTTAGCATTGGGACAAACACTAGCGGAGAGCAATCAAAAAACAGAAATATATATACATATATATAAACAAAAGTGTGCATACAGTGCAAAAAGATAACACGGAATTTATTGTGCTTCATGACATTACCTATCAACAACACATGCTTTGAAATAATGCGAACGACAACAACGGAAATAAGATGCAATTCAGTTAGATAAATAAAATTCAAGTAGAGAATAGAAAAGCGTCTTTGTTTACATTCGTGCATTACTTCCGGAAGAGCACCTTCCCACCTTTACTCATTTGTGTGAAGGAGTTTGCGAGAAGCACATTTATCCAATGAAGAAAAGGAAATTTTTTCAGGGAAAAAAAAAAGGGATTAATACATAAAAAAAAAATTGCTACGTTTTCCAATACTTGAACAACACTATAACAATACGGTTTTCCTTTCTTCTTGATTTATTATTATAAAAATAAAGAAATTATATATATATATATATATAAACACGAGACAAAGAGACAATAAAACAAAAATGAAAAGTATATAGTCTCATAGAGTTTCGTACCAAAAGATATAAATAGTACAAAATAAAAAGAGATAGAGACAAAAAAAAAAGATAAATAAACGGAAAGGAAAGACATGCGAACACCGACATCGTCACTCCCCCGTCTGATTAAAACGTTTTTTTTTTTTGATTCATACCTTTCATCACAACACATGAAACGTAACGCAATACAAATAGCGCTCTACTAACGGATCCGTAAGAAGGAAGAAAAGTACACGTTCTCTTTTTCTCTTTCGGCTTATTTGTAAAAGTAATGTGTAGACATCCACAACATTCATTACCTTTTTCTTTCAGGTCTTTTCTTTTGCCTCTTTAAATTTGTTCAGCTTGTATCTTTCCTTCTTTTTTTCAGATTTCATTATTCGTCCATTATTTCGATGTACAGCAATAAAGGAAAAGACAAATAATAATAATAAAAAATACATAAAGAGAGAAGAAATTATTCGACCGGTTGGTACAATACAACGGTGTACGTTTATACAAACGTGAAGGTTTTAATTGGGGGAATCAAATGGTCGCATTTTATTAGCAAAAAGAAAAAAAAAATATATTTTCGTTTTTCATTTTCGGCTTTCGTTTTGGTGACACACGTCACTTCATTCATTTCATCAAGAAAAATTTGCTTTCTTTTTGGGTTGTTTGATTATTTTCTCACACACGTGACGAATTCATTTGCTTTTCTTTGCTTCACACAATACGTTTACTTAAACAATATATAAATATATATAAATACATATATATATATATATATATATATATTTCGCTTTCCCATTTCCTTTGTTTTACGCGTTTCATTCATTGTAAAGGAAAAAACAAAAAAACAAATATTTCCTTGTCAGAGTTCTTTGCTTTTCCATTTTACAAAATCAGTGAGAAACATACTCCAAGTGATGATCACCATTTAAGCAAAGGATTTCAATAACAGTAAAAAAAAAGGGAAAACTCAAAGTTTAAAAACACAAGTGAAATCAAAACATACATCTACCCACTCACCACACACAGAAATCAATACCATTTGTTGCTAAATAAAAATACAACAACAACAATGAAAAAAAAAAAAACTAGACATACACACACACTACAAAAAAAAAAGGGGGGGGGGGGGAGGGGGAGAGGTAGAGAGAAATGAGAAAAGTACACAAAGAAGTAATAAGAAAGAAAGAAAGAAAGTAACACAAACAAAAAAAGGAGCACACGCCCACTTTTGTGTTTTGTTTCGCTTTGAATTTGTTGTTGAGGTATAATACAGTTGCAACAACAACCCCCGAATAACGAAAACATTCCTTCTCCCTTCTTATATTTCACTTTTACTCACTATTCTTTATGCGAAATTCTTTTAAACACGTGACCCTTTCCGCAATTTTAATTGTTTTTTTTTTTTGTTCTGTGTCTGTGTGTGTGTGTAATCAAAGGGGTGAAAATGAGAGGAAGTGGAGCAAAGAAAAAACAAAAAGAGAAAAGAAAAAATGATAATACCATCATTATGGGAATAGTGTGTGAATATTTAAATCTATAAATATTCTGTTGCTGCGTTTTTTTTTTTTTCTTCTGTCGTTACCATACAAAAAAAAGAAAGAAAAAAAAATTATCCATTATATGATTAACTGTATTGCCGCGGATGTTCGTCGCTCTCTTTATGAATACCTTTCTGTGTCTTCCCGTTCTCCTCTTCATTCATCTCATGTGCGTCTTTTACACCGTGTATATTTCCACTCTCCACATGCTCCGACAACCTCTTCCTTGTCTCCTCCATTCGCCTCTGTACGTATCGTTTGTACCGAATGTGCATCCAACCCGTGAGTAGAAGTCCGACAACGGTGAGGGCGAGCATAATGAGAAACACATCGCGCACACAAATGCGTCCGTGACACGGCCCCCCATCCAGCCCCACATGGCGATCATACAACTCCCCAAACGCAAATCGATTCAACGCAATAAGCGCCAACATGGTGGCGACGGACATGAGGTTGTAGTGCTTCGCCACATCCCTCGAGTAGAGTGTGCGCACAGTGAGGGCAATCGCGGCGGCGTAGCAGCCATTCGCGAGGCCATTCAGAAAGAAAGGCACCGCCAACCCGTTTGGGGGAATCGTCAGGAATAACACATACTCCGCAATCATCAACACCGGCGCCATGAAGTAGGAGGTGGTGATCAGCACGCGGCGCTCCATCGGACCGCGTTGGGTGCCGACTTCGTACATACTCATCAGAATCCGCCCGAGTCCGCTGCCGAGGCCGTGGAGGGAGACATACAGCGCATTGTGGGACGCATTGATGTCGCCATTAATGGCCTCATATATCTGCGGCACATTGTCATTAATCACCAACTGCGCCCCCTCCACGCAAAAGCCGACGAAGAAGATGATCCACAGGTCCGGTGTGAGGAGATTGTGCCAGAAGGAGGTGGTGTAGGGCGGGGAAACGGCCTCCGTGAGGGGTTCGCGTGCGATGCGCGTCGACGCATCCAACGCGTTGCCGAAACACTGTGCCCAACGCGGAATGGGAAGGCAAAGTGCGGATAAAAGCAAAACGAGCGCCATCGCCACACTCGCCACCGCCACGCGGGTTTCGTGGGTGACATCCACAAAGGCCACAACGAAGTTCACCGTGAAGAGAAACACGAGAAGGGTGAGAATGAGCACAAAGCCATACACAAAGCGAAACATGGGAGGTTTCTGGAGAAGGAAGATATCCTCCGTGCGCGCCAACGCCGCCTGTTCCTCGTCCGTGTACAACCGACGCTGATAGCCAACGAGGTGATACGATGGCAATTGCTGCATCCACAGATTGAGACTCCCAAAAAACAACACAAAGGCAATGAGGAAGTAATAGAAATGCGCATACTCCCCGAGGAAGAAGCAAATGTATATGGTCGAGAGCACTGAGCTGCCGAGGCCCGTCATGGTCTTCAAGAGCCCCACAACATGACCGCGGTTGCGTGGAAACCATGTGAGGGCCGTCACAAGTGAGCCGAGATCAAACGTGGAGCAACCAATACTCATAATGGCGTAAAAGACGGAGTACCTCGCCACACTCCCGTTAATGTGATCGGTAAAGGTCAGCGCCAGAAGCAGCGTGCCGAGGCAGAAGAAGCTAACGGAGATGCACAGCACGGGTCTGGGTCCGGCAAAGTCATACAACGCGCCAAACGGCAAAATGAATTGACCAAAAACGGATCCCACAGTGGTAATCGTTGTCAGCTGAGACTGTGTGAAATTGTGCTTCTCGCGGATATACGCCCCAACCAGACCAAAGCCAAACATCGTGGAAACGCAAATACTCGCAAATAGCGACACCGCTAAGAGGCGAAAGCGGTGAAGTTCGTTGATGGGTTTACCATACAAGCGGTCACCGACGGAATCGCTAGACGCGCTGAGCTCCGCATCCCCGACATCGGAGTGCAACGGTTCATTGGGTTTGGTTGATTCCGACATGGTACACTTGTGTCAATGCAATGTTAAAGGTACAAAAATAGTTTGGCTTTTGTGGTTGTTGTTGTTTCTTTGCTTACGTGAAAGTGTATGAAAAGTAACTCGAGCCAAAAAAAAAAAAATGTGAATCGTTTCTTCGTTTGTTTACTTGAACGAGTTATTTCAATATCAATGAACTTTTTGCTTTAATGATTATTTAAAGAGACCAACCAAAAAAAAAAAAAGAGAAAAAAGCACAAATGAATAAAGCTCCAAACAACCATCATCAAAAAAAAAAAAGAAGGACACACAAATTGGTTTGCAGAATATATACACATAAAAAACATTCCCCCCCAAAAAAAGAAAAAAAAACATTCTTTGCTGCATTTGTGTCTAGTTCCGCCAATACACGCCAAGTAGAATGCATAACAACAATAATGAAAAGCGAAAGATGAGCAATGAAGACAGTGCTTTTTGTGTTTGTGTTTGTTTTTCTTTGGTATCACTCTTTCGTTCTCTCCAGCTCCCTTATAGATTTTTTACACATATAAAAGAGAATGGTAGCTCTATACGTATTTCCTCTTTTTTGGTTTTTTTTTTTTCGCTCTTCTTTTATTACTATTATTAAAATGAAAAGCCCTCCGCTCCCATTGCCCATGGGAATTTCTTCTGTATAGTTGCTGAGAATATTTTCCCGATTGGAACATCATGTTGTTTTGCCCATGAGCATATAATACGCGGATCGATGTAATTAATCTTACTCGTCCCGAGCGAGACGGCCTTATTGTCGTCCTTAATGCGTATCGTGTTCTCCTCCCTGTTAAGGCGTTCCCTGTAGCGCTGCAGGGCGGCGTCGACGTCGCTTGGAAACGATCGCATAATCGGTGGTCGCGGCGGTGCGAGTGGGGTCTCGTCCTCCTCCTCAATCAGCGCGGCGTCCTCCGCGACGAGTCCGTTCCGTCGGGCCAATTGCAAAAGTGTCGGCTCATCATCGGAGCTCCCCGAACGGCTGTCGGAGCTGTCGGAGGAGCTGTCGGAGGAGTTGTCGAAGTTGTCGGAGCTGTCGGAGCTGTCGGAGGAGCTGTCGGAGCTGTCGCTGTCGGACGGCGTCGGGGCGCGTGGGCGTTTCGTTCGCTCGACGGGCGGCGCGATGCCCAAAAGCCGCTCCTCGTCCTCCGCCTCCCCGCGCGTGGGGGGCGGCGGGGCGCTCTTCACCGGAAGTCTCATCGGAACTTTGAACGGAACCTTTACGGGAATCTTCGCGGGCGGCTGCGCGGCCGGCGGGAGAGCGACGGGAGGCGTCGCGCCAAACCCAATCGGCGCCGACGCGTTGGCCTCCATCTCGCAACGGTTCTGACGGAACACACACAAAGGGATCCAAACCGCACACACCCCACAAAGAAGGAGAGGGAAGGAGAGAAAAAGAAGACGTGAAGGGAGAGTAAAGCGGAAAGTGGAAAGTGAAGGATGGCAGACAGAAATATATATATATATATATTTTGGGGGAATTTTTCAGTTTTGTTTTGCCTTTTTTGTGTTCGGCAACACACACACAAAAAAAAGAGCTAAATGATAATCACGAAAAAAATATTTTTAAAAAAATGAGGTACATTTATAGTTTCAACAGCTGTAATAACTCTGCGAGATTACAAAAATATACGTATATAAATATATATACTTATAAATATAGAAAAGATATATATATATATATATAATCATCAAAAAGAAAAGAGGACAGAGTATGTGTGTGGATGCAATTCAGATCAAAAAAAAAAAAGAAGAAGAAGAAAAAAGAAGTCATAAAACATAAAAGAAGAACACACACACAAACACGACACTCTTATTTTTTTCTTTTTTGCACTCCTCAATTCATTCAATTTTATATTGTTATTGTATCAATCAATTTTTTTTTTGTTGTTGGTGTTGTCTTTCAGTTTGCTTATTGTTATTATTTTTTTTTTAGGTTTACATTTTTTTTTCTGAAGTTTTTTTTTTTTTGCTCTTTTGTTGCTCATTTTATTCCATTTGAAATTATTCCTCTCTCTCTTTCTCTCTTTTCAGATTTACTGTGTCGACTCCACAAGTTTGGTTTTAAACACATTCGTCCGCATTCCGTCAGAGCGTAATACAAACACACGCACATACAAAGAGAAGAACAGCAAAAAAAAAAATTTAAGAAAAAAAGGAAGTGCGGTACAGGGATTTGACAGTTGCGTTACATTAACTGTAATAGTCGCCTACATAGAAGCGACAGGAGTGACTGAAGGGGGAAGAAATGACTTCATAAAACGCAATACACACAAACACACACACACACAGATATATATATATATATATATATAAATAAATACGAATTATATCCAAATAAATAAATAAATATAGATGTGTATATACAGAAGAAATGAATTACTTCATACATACATATATATAAATATACATAAATATACATATATATATATATATATATATATATTTATTTATATCTTTTTTTTCTTTGTGCTTGATACTACACTTGATCAGAAATTAAACTTTTTTTGGTATTTTTTTTTTACTCTCTTTTTTCTTTTTCGTACCATTTTGCTTCAATATTATTGCGAAAGCATGACGAGCAAAAAAAAAAGAAAAAAGAAAAAAAAAAGAAGGTGAGAGAAAAAAACAAACAAAAAATTCACAATAGAAACAAAACAAAAAAAAAATTTTTTTTTTTAAATTGGTGTGCAGACTTTCTTTAACATTTTTCCTTTTCCTTTTTTTTATTCATTGTTTCTCTTCTTCTGTTTCCCTTATTTGGTTACTCCGCTGCGCCGCACCTTTACGGCGCCGCCGCGTCCTCCGTCTCCGTCCGCGTCTCCTCCGCCGCGATGGCGTGTGTGTGTGGCTTTGACACACTTCGCGGCGATTTCCCCCACGCGTTTGCCTTTCGCTGCTGTCGGATCCACGTTTCGACGCCGCGTTGCTTTGTGAGGGACTCCGTCCGCTCCCGTCTGTGCAGCGCCTCGCGCATTTGGTTCTCCCGCACCCGCTGCAGCTGTTCCTGCCAGTGCAACTGTCTGTTTCGGAGGTTGTCGTATCGCTGAATCTCCTTCTGCACCATTTTCCCCATAATGTGCCGCGCCTTGACGAGTTCCCTGTCAATGAGAATGGCCTCGCGTATCTCCTGCTCCAACGCGACGCGCTCGCGCACCTCCTCCGCGCGGAGTTCCCGCTCCGCGATCCGCTCGAGGGCGACGAGCTCGGCGAGGAACACCTGTCTGTGCTCGCTGAGCGCGCGGCTGTAGATGCGCATCGTGCTCATCGACGGGGAGCGGCGCTCCGGGCCGTCCCACGAGAGGCCCCCGTTCGGCGACGGGCTCCGCGCGCGGCTGACGCGGTACGGCGCGCTGCTACTCCGCGACCGGAGGTTTGCGTTTGCGTTTGGCGGACTGTCCGCGGCGGCGCGGGGGGTCTCGGGGGGGAGAAGCGCCCGCGCCGCGCGCACGCGTTGGAGCATCTCCTTCCGGCGGCTCTCGTAGTGCATGTGGCGCACGGCGGCGAGCGCCGGGGGGACGTTTGGCGCCTCGAAGGCGCTCAGCGCGCGCGGGAGGAGCTCCGACGGGGCGACGCCCTCCAGACCGCAGGCGCGGACGCTGCGCGGGCTGTTCAGCACGCAGCGCAGGCGCGGGGCCGTCTCGAAGTTGTCGAGCGAGACGAGAGGGGCCTTTTGGCTCGCGAGGAGGGAGGGCTCCGGGCTCTCGAGGAGAAGCGCGCGGGTCGACTTGCTGCGCGCGCTCGGCGGACGCGGCGACGGCCTCGCGGAGGAACGCGCCGCCTCCCGCGGGAACGTCTCGCCGGGCGGATGGGTGCCGTTCGCGGGGAGAGTTAATAGAGGGGAGACGCGCGCGGCGCCGTGCTCGGGGACGTCCTTACGCATGCCCAGTCGTCGAGTCGGGGACGGGATAATTGAAAAGAAAGAAAAAATAAATAAAGAAATAAGTAAAACAGAAAAATCTGGTAAAACTCTTCCTAGCGTGTTATTCGAGTCTAACAATCACCTTTTTGAACTATGAGAGGTATAAAACATAGACACAAAAAAGAAAAAAAAAGAGAAAAAGGTGTGGGGGAGGGAGGAGGGAATCAAAGCAAATGACAACGCAAAGATTTAGAGATGCAGATATGTAAAAAAAAAAAATTTTTTTTTTTCTTTGGATATCAAAAAAAAAAAAAAATGCACACAAATAGACTTATCCATATACCTTGTATCTTTCAAGTATGGCACTCTGTCCTCCTCTCTTACTTTCTTGTAACGCCCATCCTTCTCTGTGTGTGTGAAATGCGTACCACAGAGGCAACAAAAAGAAAACAAACAAACAAACAAGAAAAAAAAAAAGGCAAACCACCAACCACGATGCAACAACTTATGAAGTCTTTCCCACACTCTCCTCGGGCTGTGTGTGTGATGACTCCGTGGCGGTTTGACCGGCCAACCCGGCCTCCACCAAAGTGTCGTAGCTCACGACAGAAACATTTTCGTACCCCCATCGCCGGAGTGCTGCGCAGCTGTTGATCCCACGTTGTGAATTGGAGGTGAGGACAAAGAGCTTTGACGCCTCTTTCTGCATCGGAAGAATCGGACATGCGGCTCCGGAGAGGAGATCATGATGATGTAATGCGACGGCACCGGTAACGGCCTCACGTCGCCGCTCCGCCATTCCGCGCACATCAATAATCACAGGACCCTTTTGCTCGGACAGGCATTGACGAAGTTGTGTCGCGTCATACACAGCGGGTGTGCGAGGGAAACTGGTATCCAGACCATACCCTGACGTTATATACGATGGACCATAGCGTTTGTTAAGATTGGACACTTTCCATGCGGTTTTGGGAATCCACTGCGCCATCCTCCGAGAAGTGCAACTTGTGCTAAACTAAAACAACGAAAAAAGAAAACGTTTTCAACTACTATTACATCAAAAAAAAAATAAAGAGAAAAAAAAGAATATATATATATATAATCAGCGTGTGTATACATACACAAATACTTCTTCAATGTGTACATTGTGTTGCATACAAGACAAGTGCTCAACAGTACAGCTGCCTCTAAAGTCTAGACAACATTCATAGTACTAATAACACACTAAGAGAAGTATGGACAACAATAATAGACAAACTAAAAAAAAAAAACATTCCACACAAAAGCATCTCAAACACGTCCATTAGAAAAAGTTAATCTACTACAACTACTTCGTTCCTCCTTTCTTTTCCTTTTTATTTACTTTCAGTGATTCGTCAGTTGCTATCGAAAGTAGAGGGAGATACCGATGCACTTCAAATAGTAGTAACAATGAAAAGAATAGTCACCTCTCATAAACATTTGATGTATGTTTTCTACGAGAAAGACCGAATGATTCATACACTGCCCTTAACCCTATCCTCTCCCAACTCGTACATACTCAGAGCCTAAAGAATGACGCAAAACCCACATTTTCCCACCAGCCCATCCTTTATAATACAACCTCATAAAATGAGTTGAAGGCATAAGTAGACCAAACAATCTGACGTGCACTACTTAGCTGTTACAGTCCCCGATGTTAATGATGAAACTGCCTCCTGAACACGTTCAAAGCGGGTTTTAATGCATGCCGCTTGTTTCTCTAGAAGGTCAATCTCTTTATTAGTAATGTCTTTCTTGCGCAGAACATCATACTGAAGTAAAAATGCAGAAATGGCTACGGAAAGAGTGGCACCCACAAGGAATCCGGCTGTCCGTGGACCCATAGTGTTGTTGGATAAATTCTTTTGTCACATGTTGTAAAAACGAAAAATAGAGAAGAAGAAGGGGAGAAATACAACAGGAACAAAAGAGAAAAAAGAAGAAATAATTAGATAAGCAAGGAAAAGTGCACACACTTTAGAATTATCAAAGACACATATACATATATAAGTTTGGTGAAAGATAGAACAAAAAATTCAAAAATATTTGTCATTTTACTTCTACATCTCTCAGTAGTGCAGCTGTTTCAGTCTGGGAAGAAGAGTGCTGGCATATATATATATATATATATATATATGAGTATATAGATATAATTTTGTATATAAGATGAATGAGTGATTCCGACTTTTGCTGTAAAAAAAAAGGAGAAAAAAAAAAGACAAGAGACAAAAATAATGATGCTTTTCCCCTTTCTTCCTAATTTTTTTTTTTTTTTCATTGGTCATACGCCTCATTTACAGAGACAAATGCACATAGTGAAAACAAAGAAACAAAGAAAGAAAGAAAAAGAACTTCATAACGTCTTCATACCGCATACATTATACGCTCACTTTTAACTTCATAATTTCTTTCCACGAGGTACACTTCCATAAACGGGGTTATGGCAAAATAGTGGGTGTCTCGTGTTTGGAGGGGTGCTGGGAGGACCGTTATTGGTAACAGAATGTCTCTCCGAGTCACGCTCAGCATACATTTCCATAAGTCGCAAAATAAAACCATCTGTTTCTTGGCCATCTCTCGCAGGAGAGGCAATTACCTCTGCGGTTGACGGCGCCTCTTCATTAGTCATGACTTTTTTTGCAATAGCATCACACTGTTCCTTCGAGGATGCATCAATATCATCACGAGCGTAACGTCCAATATACGTTGGGCTTAGTTGCAATGCTAGAAAAACTAACTGTGCGGCAAATTCTGATGATGATCGTCCCTCCTTCTCATATGTATCGTATAATCGAAGAAAAGAAAAGTAGTGTTCAGAACGGCTGTGATGGTATTGATGACCAGATATGTTTTCCACAGTAAAAGGTCGGATGTCTTGTTGGGAATTTTGCGGGGATGAGGTGTCAGAGGAGACAGATGAAAGCGCCTGACGGTTGGATGTGGCATTTAATATGGCTCGTTTGGAGGCTTTGCGATCAAGACTTGAAGCATGCATTGTGATTTTGCGAAGGATTTCCACAATAGGCGCGCTGCCATCTGTCCATCGCTCATCTGGGGATGTACTTGGTACGCCAAAGTCGACAGACTCAGTTACAGATGGAGGCTCCGCATTCTTCTCCACATTATCGTACAGGTCTTGTGGCATTAAAGCATGAACCGCGGTTGCAAGTGGTTTAATCCAGGTCTGGCAATACTCCGATATCATTCTCAATCCATCCTCATTTGCCTTTGTACGCAAATTTGGCATAAACGAATCCATACTTCGTCGTTCCTCTTCACACGCCTCTCGTAGCCATTCGCCAAGCATACAACTTGCTGAACTCAAAAATTGCTCTCGGGGTCGTAGGGCTAGGGCATTGTCAGCCAGCACCACAACAGCCTTCATTAACGATGGCACATCATCGTGTGACACCTCTTTAGAAGCTTCTACATTTTTTAAGTCTTGTAAGAGTGCTGCACGAAGACGAGGTGAAGTACCGATAACGGTTTCAACCAACAACTCCCGAAGAAATTGTGAGAATGGTTGAGATCCACCGAGAGCGCAAAGATCAATAAAACGATTTTCTTCACGGTTAAGGAGATATAAGAAGGCTGTAAGACTGGCAGATTGCTGAGTCATCATGTCTCCATAAACAAGCGTAAGCGGATGATCAATGCGAGCCAAAAATACATTTGTAACTCCTGGATGTAGAAAACTGATGCAAAGTGTAGACAAGACCAACACAATGACTTCATTGTCCGTAAACAAGTATAATGCAGGCTTTTCACGTAAAATTAAAAATAATATTTGCAGAGAATCTGCCGAGTGTAAAGGGTTGTGATAGGCATTCTCTGTCGTAAAAGTATCATAAAGGTCCGAAAGAAAATTTATCACTTTTGCGGGGTCCAGTGGATTGCAGAAGGAAAAGTTTGCAAATATACTTGTACATATAGATAGAAAAAGTCGTCGAGGGTCCTCCATTATTTGCCCATTAAAATCTAATACATTGGCGCAACTGAAGTCGAGACTTTCCACCTCCTTGACGTATTTTAGAGTTTGGTGCACAATAGCGTTCATCTTGTCAAATGTTTCCGATGGATCCTGGAGTAAAGGTTGCTCACGCTTTAAATTGGACTTCACAGAGGACAATTTGGTCAGATTACTTTCCGAGATGCAAAGCTGTTCCACTCTTGTTGGACAGTTTGCTCCCCCAAATAGGCATTTACGTGCAGGAGCCTCACCATGGAAGAGAGCATCTCCGTAGGAACCTTCACTATTGCCCGACGGCAGATCCCCAGAATCCGCGTTCTCTCTCCACTCAAGGGTAGCGAGCGTTAAGGGGGGACGCTGTAATCGTTCAGACACACCTTTCGACATTTTGTAGAGTCTATTTACACCGTATACTATATCTGGAGGGGTCTCTTATCAGACTAAGAAGAGTGAGAAAAGGAATAATAATTTAGACACCCATAGAATAACACAAAGATTCCAAAAAAAAAAAAGAAGGTTCGTTTTGTTGACGAGCTTCAACAACAACAACAACAAAAACATATACATACATTTTGTATATATATATATATATATATAGACAAACACACGCACACAACCGGACATGGAATCACAAACACATGTATGCAATGTATACATATATATAAATGCATATATGCATACGGGTAAAGAATTAATTTTATCGTATGGTCAGAGTACAACGGCGAACTCTACCACTACCAACACCTTTTTCTTTCCTACAGAAAGTCGTATTGTCTAACAATCCGATTATATGTATATATATATATATATATATACATGTATATATATAAAGAAAAAGAGAAACAAATTAAAAAAGTAAAAAATGAGATGACCACTCTCACATCCTCCCCTCAACCTCGCATTCTAAATGGATTCTGCATGTGTGGCCCCTATCCTCACGATGATCGCGAGAAGCCCGAACTGCTTCTACTGTACGAACGGCGTCTTCGTCTGCGCTCCCTCGAGCGGTCACGACGCCGACTGCGGCTTCGGCTTCGACTTCGGCTGCGGTCACGTTTTCTGTCGTTATGATGACCCGATCGACTCTCTGATCGTCGCCGACGTCGGCCATCACGCCATCTGGCATCGCGTCGTTCTTGGCGTCGAGCGATTCGTTGTTCTCGAGGAATGGAAGGTGTCGTGGACTCTTCCACTATAAGCTCTCTTCCGTGAAATTCCTTACCATTAAAGGTATCAACAAACTCTCCCACCTGCGAAGGATTAATGGTGAGAAAGGCGAAACCTGGGGGTCGTTGGGCTAACCAAGAGTCCTCAATAGTTTCTTCCATTGGTTTGAGGAACTGAAGCAACTCTTCCTTCGTCGCTCGCTTGTCGATATTACCGACATATACGCGTGACATATTTATGTGAGTTGGCCAGGAAAAAGCGGAGAGCCTCCGCAAAAGCTTTCTAACTTAACGATATCAATTCGTTGTTTGTTATTACGCAAGTGTAAAATGTATATATATATATATATATAATAAGACAAGATCAAACAGACAAGAGTCAGTGGTTTGATTGGGCTAAGGACAAACATATAGCACACAAATTTATATGTATAATTATTCCGATGGCTCCATTAAAAGATAAAATAATTATAACAATAATAATAATAAAAATGACAGAAAAGTAATAATAGTAAAAACGCATAATATATCTTTCATGAAACCCCTTTGAAATACTAGCAATCATAAAAATAAACACAGAAAAAGAAACACTGTTTTTGATCGCCCCAAGAGATGCTCAAAGGAATAACAAAGAAAAACTTTTTTCGCTCTATTTCCGTTTCAAGGAAGCAAAGTGTGGGGAAAGGGGCAATACGCTATCACTATTACTAATCTTTTTTCCACTTTCCGTATGTGCATCTGTGCTAACTTCTTTCATGAAGCACACGTATATACACAGACAAAAAAAAAAATAAAGGATCCACAGAAAGCCGAGAGAAGGAAAAAATTCTTTAAACTTATTCTCCCTTTTCCTCTCACTCTTTCATTTTCGTCATGTCGATTATTTCATGCCCTCAGGGCTATGTGCCGAAACACAACAGTACGCAAAATAGTAATAATAATAATAATTTAAAAAAAGTAAAAAAAGAAAATAATGTAGGCCCTATATATATATATATATATATATATTAGATATTTGCATAACCCTAACGGATTCAAAAAGTATCCAGTTATTGTTTCATTTTGATATTATTCAGCAACCGTTTTGCTGCTTTCCCTTTTTATTCCCTGCCACGTGAATGATCCACATATCTTACCAAAAGGTTTGCCACGGAAAAGCAAGACAGACTCAAAAGTGATACTTGTACCAGACTTTCCAATGACGCAACCTTTAAGCGGGATTACTCCTGTTCCCCGGTGCTTTTTTGTCTCTCGCTTTTCATGTCCTTCCTGGACGATAAGAAGAATATAGCACATTTCCAGGTACTCCTGCGCTTGTGTGACAGATATCAGATGGGGAATTGTATCTTTTTTCCAAGTAGGAGATACAGTGCTTGTCTCTTCAGCAGAAAGAGGTTGACAGCTGGAAGAAAACCGTGTGTGGATGAGGAGCATTGGTTTTTTAATAATCTCTCCAGTGTAGTCCTTCAAGAAAATTTGTTCAAAAATAAACTCAGGCACAGGTTTTTGAGTCTTCATAAAGCACGACAAGACTGGACGAATACACTGCACAAGAAAAGTGGCAGACACAGGTCGATGTTCAGATAATAGAATATCAGGATCAGAGCTGTATCCGGTGCATTTAATTGGTGCGTTTATCAAACTCTTGTGCAACACACGATCACAGTAACTTGGAGAGTTCTTCTCCACATATTCCTTAGAGCCTACACCAAGACGGTATGTTGGGGCAAATGTGATACTAGGCTCTTGAAAGCCATGAAGAATACCTTCACTCAACCGTTGATTATTAAATTGATCAAAAGCAAGTAGCTCCTCATACTTTTTCGCCTGAAGAAGGGAGTCTGCTGTGGCTGCGTCTAACTCGGTGCGGTAGTTGAAATCCCCGAAAAAGAAAACGTGATGAAACTGGGAAGAAATATCTGTATCACGGACTCCCAACTGAAGATTCTCCACAATTTCCTCCAAAATGGAGTTACGCAGTGCAGAGCGCTCTGTGCGCGCCGCGAGATGGCATGTACAGAAACATAGAGATGTCTCCAAGTATTGTATAGATATACCGATACCTCCTTTTCCTCCGCACACGGATTTATGTACAGTTCCTCGCGTAGATCCTTCCGTGCTGGTAATCTTTAACAAATTCTTCTTTTTAGTCAAGACAATGAGTAATGTATCAAATACGAACATACTCGCCAACGGTAAATAATCATCACCAAGGTAGTTCTGAATGTAATCAAACCATTCGCTTTCCTCCTGACGATATGAAGCTTCTTGTGCAGATACTGCATAAATATCATATTTACCTTTTGGCATCCAATTTTGGAGAGCATCTGGTCGCTTGGGTGGACGATGTCCTCCAAGGTTAAAAGTACCACACCAAATAGACACAGGTTCTGTCAAGGACTTGGAGACATTAACACGACACTCACCCACCAATTGCCGTTTCACTGGTTTTCCAGTGATATCATTGCATACAACAGAAACTGCATTCTCACCTGTACCATTAATGCTTGTAACAGCACAATCCGTCCCATCAGAACCTGGACCAACAAGATCCGGTGCATAGCAGCGAACAGTGGAACGAATAGCGCTTGCTGTTTCATAAAAGCGTTCTCGCTCATCGACACTCACAAATTGAAAATCATACGAATGCGGAGCATCAAAAAAGAGCATGCGAAGGCGAGTGCCATCAATAATATTCTTTTCCAACTGTATTAACATATTTGCAGGATGTTCCTTCCGAATACGGTTATTCTTAGATAAGTTATAGAAACATCGTGTAAAGTGATCCACCACCCAAATACGCTTACGAGAGGAGCTAACTAAACTAGTACTTGGTGTGTACTTCATAATAGTAAAAAACGCCTTAAGGTATTGTGGGTTTGTAAGCTTTGGAAGTGGAAAGTGAAAATCCTGCAAAGTATTTGTGTGCGCATCGTTTTTAGCATCTTTCTGCGCCTCATCCCAATCAGCATTTTCCTCATCATCCCATCCCTCTTTATTAACAACATCCTCCAGCGCTTCTTTAGCATCTTCATCAAGATCTCCCTCAGCGACTTCACTGTCCTCCTCGCCAACATCACCCCCGTATTCGTTAGAGGCAAACGCCTCTTCCATAACTCGCTGACGCTCTTTTGTGTCCTCGTGATAATCATCCACGATTTCCTCATCATTCACCTCTTCGACTGTCTCTTCCCAGGCATCATCTTGCAATTCCATATCATCCTCATTTTGATTTAGTCGCGCATTCTCCTCCTCCTCAAGGGCGTTGAGGTACTCTTGTTCCTCTTCATCAGCAGCTTCATCAAAAGGGACATATTCCTCTCCTGCTGCTTCCAGTTCCTCCTGAGCCTCTTGCGCCAAATGCGCTGCTTCTTCTTCCAAACGATCCATCTCTTCCTTTTGGAGGGCTTCCAAAGCTTCCTGCTCAGACCTCATTTTCTCCTCCTCTGTCGAACCAATATAAAACTGGGTTGCAGCCATGGCTCGTAAAAATTCTTGTTGCGTGATTCCTTCAATGGACGAAGGATCCTTCCGTTCGGCACGGATAGCATCCTCAATAGCCTGTACCTCATCATCACTCGGTCGAACCCCATCATTTAACTGCGCCAGCAGATCTCCAAGCTCTGATGTATGGATACGACGCGCTTCTTGAGATCTTCGCAAAAGCCATTCACGTCGAACTTGAAGTTGCTCATCACTTAACTGATGATTAAACCACTCCTTTCGTCTTGTTTCTTCTTCTTTAGATACTGTTTTGTGTACTTTCATCCACTCTTCTCGTAAATTATGATTTCCTGAATCTGTAGACTTCCATTTATTACCCCCAGCGGCGTAATCCTTAACCATTTCAGCAGATCGCCACGCATTTTTCTTATACCAACGCGTCCTGCATTCAAGCTCTACTGGGTCAGCAGGGGATTCTAATCCCATACTTAACAAAGCATCCTTAAAAGTGTGAGCATTCCACATGCATCCCTCCGCTCCTTTTTGAAAATCTGCAATGATCACCGGATTTTGCCACCATTCAATAGCACCCATCCCATCAAAGTATGTCACTCGTTTCTTTACTTCATCCTCGTTTGCTTGAAGATCTTGCAAATCCCTAGAATGACTTAGGAAAACATTCAAATTTGCATCACGGATAAGAGGGCTCTCACTATGGAACACACATTTCCACCAGTGATCTTGGAACCATTTAGACCTTTGAAAATCTTCATGCATACCACACCAAGTACTTTTGGAGACAATTCCTGGATCCATTGCCAGTTGCCATATAGCTGTTGGTTGAAAATATGTCTTACGGGCGTTTAGTTCAACTTCTGAAACTGGCTTTCCACTTGCATTCGGTTTAGTTGAAGTCCAGAAAGTTCCCTTCAGACCATGTTCTTCATAGTCATTTTGATATTTAGACGATTTCCAAAAGGATGTCGCGTAGTAGGCTACACGTTCTTTTTTCTCCTCTTTGCTGCAGGATTCATTCATATTTGCTGGAAATATAGGACCAGAAATACTCCATTTACGTCCTTTTTCACTGTTTTCAAGATAGTCTGTAATAGACTCTACATCCTTCCAGTGCTCCAACGGTCTTTGAGAGTCATACAACCTTTGGTATGCAGCATTCTTCCACCAGGTATCATTTACTGATTTTACTCCAGACATTATTTGTGTATCTGTTATATCCTCTGCGGCATCTGTTGGTGTTACAACAATCATGTAATGATTACGAGCACTCATTGCAGATGATGATGCAGTCATGTCATTGTTATTGTGGGACTCTGAGAGAGCCACTTGTGGTGTGGCAGCCTTAATGTACTTACTTTCATCTGCATGAAGCATGTAATGTGCAATAGAGCTTGGAGATTTCCACCAAAAAAGATTAAACTCCTCAAATCGTCGCTCTGTTTCCAAACCTGCAGATGCATAATAACACATTCGTTCAAGCATTTCACTCTCTGTCACCAGATCCCCGTTTCCATTAGAGGCGGTTTTTGTCCAAAGTTCTGCACTAAAACCATTTTGCAGGAAATCAAGACGGTATTTAGAGGATTTCCACCAGTATTTGTTATAGAATGCTTCACGCAGTTGAATTTCATCAGGTTTCGCACGAAAACGCATGGCTGAGGCTGTACTTGCTGAAGCAGCATCACCAGCCGACCACATGGTACCTTTAGCTCCATGCAGGGTATAGTCCTCCAAGTAATCGAAGTGCACCCAGAAATATTCTCCCAGCATCCTTGCGCGCTTTAACTCACGACTTAGGAAAGCCTCTGAAACACGACTGTCACGATATGGGTGACTTTTGTAATAATTACACCTTTTAGCTACTTCTTCCTTTGAAGCCCCGTAAGATTCTTTCCTAAATAGTCCCATAGCCGCTACATTAGCTGTAGCTGCAGCGACAAGGCTGCCGCCAGAACCATGTGCATTGTAGTCATTACGAACCTCATGTGCCTTCCACCAGTTCTTTGAGGCATAACGGCAGTCTGCAAAGTACTTTTCAGAAGGACGTAGGTAGTAACATATGCGCACTAATTCTTCTTCATGGCCAACAGCTTCACCGGAACCGTCAAATTCACTCTTATTCCACAACTGTCCATTCTTTCCATTGCTGAGAAAATCAAGTTTATGGGTAGGTGCTCGCCAAAAAAGTGTATGCAGATTTTCTTCGCGCCTCTGAAGTTCTGTAGGAGTTGCTTGATACTTATTTCCCAACGAACAGCTAAATGCAGCCGCATTTGATGCTGTCCATTTAGTTCCAGCCGAGCCATTCACAAAAAAGTCTTCCACACTTTCAGGACTTAACCAAAAGGGCTCAATCAAAGAGAAAAAATGAGAAATCTCTGCATCATCCGTGATTAACGGATGAGAATTGTAATACTCAACTCGACTCCTAATTTCAGAAGCATCTGCAGTGTAGTTGCTTTTGCCACCAAGCCTTTCAATGGCACTATAGGCATTTACAGCGCTGAAAAGTTGTCCAGTTTCACCATTTGCAGTATAATCAGCTCGAACTTCTGGTGATTTCCACCAATTTGCCTCCATCTCCTTCCTCCAGGTATCTTCGGGATATCCAGTAAGAATCTGTGCACGTAATAGAAGTCGCTTTTCATCAACACGTTTTCCTTTACCACGAGGTTCGCTTGCAGTCCACAATTTTCCCTTCATGCCGTTCTGACAGAAATCATCAAGACATTCCTGACTTATCCAAAAGTTTTTATTATAAAAATTTTTGCGATGTTTTTGTTCCTCAAGTCCACAAGTATCTTTATCTGCAAGTTTGCAAAATCCACTTGCTGCATTATTAGCTTTCCACTGTTTTCCATGATCTCCATTTTGAAGAAAATCTGAAACAATTAATGGATCTTGCCACCAATCAACTGAAGCAAGGAACTCAGCTGCATATTCATTATCTGCACTGTATTCCACAGCTCCACTGTCAAAGTAAAGCATTCGCAACGAAGAGTCAACTGTAGAAGCGGATTGAGCCCCTATTAAGGCCCGTGCATCATTGAATGTAGCAGCAGAAATATAAATACTGTTACTGCCTTTAAATGCATAATCTGCCAAACCATCTGGGGTTTTCCACCAATTCGTTTGGTAATAATGTTCCCGATAGCATCTCTCCTCATAGGTAGCAAACAAACCAGTAGCTGGGGCTGTCGCATCCAATTCAAGTAGTCGTTGATACCCCAGAACACAGCGATTTAAATATAAAGGTTCATAAAAACATTCCCTTTCCATTACTTCTTGAGCAGAACATTTTCCTGTCCCTTCAGGGGTTTCAGCAGTCCATTTTACACCACCAGCACAGAAATCATTGCGATACTCTACTTGGCGCCACCAATACTTCATGTAGTAACTTTCACGAACTGCCAACTCTTCAGGGGATGCTTGATCAATGTCCCCTTTTTCCAAACTAGCCGATATACCATTAGCTGCAGTCCACTTTTTCCCAGCTGCACCATTCGTCCAATAGTCTGAAATAACCTCCGGATGTTTCCAAAATTCTGAAGGGAACGCATGATTGGAAAGAACCCACTGAGAAAAATATGCTCGACTCTTCCACCAGTCTAAATCTTTAGCCGCATCTGGATGGTTACTCTTCCAAAGAAGTCCCTTTTCATTGAAGGCTATGTAATCCTTGATATACTTATCCTGTTTCCAAAAATTTTCCTTGAAATACTGAACACGCTCCTTTAGAACCGTATCTGATGCTTTGTTTTTCCCATCAGCCTCCAACGAAGCAGAACGCCATGCGGCTGTCCATAATGTACCTTTGTCCCCATTATCTAACCAGTCTCTGATGCATCGTGCGCTTTTCCACCATTCAGTCTCATGGCATCCGAGAAACCACTCTTCACGTGTTCGAAGTTGGACTGCATCAGCCATAGAGGTAGAACCGGATTCAGAAGCACGCCAAACCTTACCAGCAGAACCATTTTGTTCATAATCTTTGATACCTTCTTCTCCTTTCCACCAGAACGTTTTAAACCATGCATCTCTCCGAGATAGTTCATTTTCGGAAGCAAAGTCTTTTAGGCCGCGAACTGCCACGTCTTCGCCAATAGCCTTCCAAAGAATACCTCCTTTGGTGTAATCTGCCCGAATGGCAGGTTGCTTCCACCATTCTTGATCCATGGCACTAGCACTAGCAAAGTGTAGTGCAGAACACTCAGCTGGCTTATCTCGGACATTATTCACATAAATTTCTGATTTCCACCAATCACCATTCTTATAGTAATCATCACGTTCATATTTTTCTTCTACAGTACAGTGATCTTTTGATCCTTCTGTCATAGCACACCATGTCTTTACGATACCTTTTGGTCCATTCACCTTATACCATTGAATACGACGTTCCAGCTCCGCCTTTGGAGCCTTTCGACGATTTCCACGATGATTATAACCAGTTAATTCATCTGCAGCATTCCACATCGTTCCATCATCACCATTATCAAGCCAATCGGTTATATAAGGCTCTTCTTTCCACCACTCAGCATCACGCAAAGCCAACCAATTTCGGCTGTAAACATCAGATTTCCACCAACATTGCACGCGATACCACTCTTCCCGGACTTGGATTTCAGCTTCAGGCGCTCTTAATGATCCCCCCTCAACGACACTCGTCCACGCAGAACCCTTGACCCCATTTTTCTCGTAATCGCGACGGTATTCATCACGTTTCCACCATTCAGAGTCTTGTACACTATTCGAGTTATCAAATGTTGACTGCTTTGATGTAAAGCGTTCAAAGACTCCGAGAATATCAGTGATCTCTTCAGGCTTCATATTTTTAACATCATCAGACTCACCTGTTGGTTTGTTGGATGTCTTTTCTTCTGCTTTACGTCGCATGCATTCTTCGCGACGACGCCGGCGCTCTGCAATATTAGCCTCTCGTTTGGCCTCCCGTTCCTGCTGGGAAGATCGAATAGAATCCATGAACTCCATATTTTTACGTTCAAGTTCCTTAAAGTAAGCGATAGGATCCCTTCCACCCTCTGAAACAACTCTTTTACGGCGCTTCTCGTTAATCACTTCTGGATCGATACCCTTTGATTTCATATGCTCTTTCTTAAGCCATGCCAGAATTTTTTCTGGGTCTTCTTCGAGGGCCAACATGTCGTAAACTTTAGCGAGTTGTCTTACAGTCACCTTTGCAAACATGTCCAGCTCTTCATCACTGAGATTACGCTGAATTTGTTGAAGTAAGCGCTGAATAGGTTCGCCAAGATCAGCGAACGAGCGACCTGTACTTTCAGTTGACATTTTGTACTGTTAACGGTACTTTCGCTTCCTTATACTGACTTTATTTTCTTCTTCTTTTTTCCTTTGTTTTGTTTTGATTATGCTAATGAAAACTCACTAATATTTCAATAAATATATATGTTCTCTTCTTTATTTTTGATTGTGGCCCTATAGGAAGAAAAAAAAAATAGAGATAAATAAATGAATATGTAACCAAACACTAAATAGATGTAAACTTGGTTTTTTTCGAGCAATTTGTATTTGCTTTTTTTTTTGTTTTCGTTGTTCTAAATCAGCAAAAGGAAAAAAAAAAACAAATTGATAAAATGAAAGCTTGATGAGAGTAAAACGAGGTTTAGTGAGACAACTCCAGAGAAACAAAATGAGAGAAAGAAAATGAAACATATCGCAAAGTGGAAGTTTATTTTTTGCATTGAAATGTATCGAGTACTACTACAAAGAAAACACACAAAAAAAGAAATACACATTCAATGACCCTGTGAAAATAAATGTTTATGTATGATACAATCAAAAAAAAAATTTGAGACATGCTGATATAGTTCAAAAAAAGGAGATGTATCGCTAAAGAGAACTGTAAAAGAAAAAAAAAAAGATGTGCATGCAAACCGCAAAGAATACGTCTGCAGGAAGAAAAAACAAAGTATCTGCATAAAAGGTCATGGGCAAGTAAAAACGCCACCAAAAAAATAAAAAAATGATGCTTGCACGATAATAAAAAAAATAATAATAAACGGGCATTGTCCCGAACAGGTCATCGCACAACTAGCCAAGAACGGTAAAGTAACCTGAATTGCGTACAAAATCATAAAGGGCGAAAACGATGCAAAAGGGTGGCGAAAAAATTGCCGGAAATTTCTTGGTGGAACAAAACCAAGCACCGAAGTAGAGAATGCAAACACTGTTCATAAAAAAAAAATACACAACAAACACATTCTTTTTTTTGTTTACAGAAAAGAGTCGCGCCACCATCGCGAGAGCGGGGCAAGAATCATTCCTCTAGATCGAGTTTGGCAAACGAGCGCCTGGAGACGCCGCTCTCGGCGCAAAAATTGCGCGACTTTGGTATCACAACTTTCGAGTGTACCTTCACACGGTTTGAGGTGGACTCCGCTGCTGTGGCTGAGTCAGAAAAAACCTTTTTGTGTATGTGTCTGTGTCTCTGTCTGTGAAGGGAATAAGCGGACTATATTCGTGGTACCCCAGGACCTTGGGAGGTGACGAAGGGAAATTGCGGAGGTGGGGCCCTTTGTTTGTTTAATCCATTTAGACATGTTTTTTTTTGTTTTTTTGCGCCTTTTCTCCGCTTTGGAAACATTTGGGATGACTTTGCTATACGTCTGGGTGAGAATTATATGCACCCGTTGGGTTTAATTGTGCGAGCACATAATACATACATATATATGTATATATCTTCGATGTTGAGATGAACTGGAGATATTTTTTTTTTTCTTCTGTGGACTTCTTTTGTGGAAGCTTGGAGAAAGCAAAAGTAATAGGCGCAACGGAAATATATTATTTTTATTTGTGACTACACACAGTACTGTGAAATATTTAAAAAGAGGACTCTGAATTAAAATAAGGCTTTCTTTTTCGGAGCACTTAAAACATCTATGTATATGTATATGCATTGCTACTGAACTATTTTTATGCTTTTTTTTTACTAATACTATACTTTCTTATTGTTTTGTTTCGATTTTTTTTGCATGTTTCTTTAGACGAAAACCGCAGATTATTTCACATATGACCATTATGAATTACTCATTGAATTGTACAAAATTGTCCTTGACACTGCCCAAATACTTCGTTTTTCTCCTATGGTTAAATTTTTTGTCCTCTCCTGCTCTCGGAAGGGGTGGGCATGTGTGCCATTTTGATGAAATGAACATGGATGCGCCAAAGGAGTTACCCATTGTGGAGGAGTTACTGACACGTAAATCCGGTTCATGGATGGCATACACCGTAGCCACAGCTGATGATTGGATGCCGATTCGTATTCTTGTATCTACAGTGGATGCTGATTCTGGAGTAACTGAGTGCAAAATGAACGGAGATAAACCAAAACCTCCGCCATTGGACGCTACTAATGCCGAAAAGGCGTGCCACTCTGGATTCGCGTTCACACATGAAAAGAGAATTGCTCTTAAACGGATTTTACGCTCAGCCGCTAAGATGCATGAAATGCGTCTTAAAGTAAAACGGATTCCGGGAGGGTTTAAAATGCCAAAATTTACAAATCCGTACTGCTTAAACGTAACAGTTCCTGAGAGTCATCGAAGTACAGGTGTTATGAACGCTGATTTGGTTTTGTATGTTGCGAAGCCGGCACCATTACCACCATCAGCGTTTGCTTTTAGTGCGCTGTGTGCTAAGCTTTCTGATCATCGTCCTGTGGCCGGTGCTATCACCTTCAATCCTTTATTTATTGAGGCAGCCGTGTATAACGTACGTGTCACAGCCCATGAGATTGCACATGTTCTTGGATTTGCATACAATCCCAAAATGGTTGAGCTACTAAAAATTGCCAATAAGTCAGATGTTCGTGGTAAGAGTCGTGTTGTTGAAGTGAGGGGAACAACAACGGTTGCCAAGACCCGGGAACACTTTGCCTGTTCTGCAGCTACAGGAATGGAACTTGAAGATGAGAGTGTCGTTCCCCATGCCCCTTTGTACTCCCACTGGGAACGACGCAACGCAAAAGATGAACTCATGGCCGGTATTGTTGGGAGAGCTTTTTATACTTCTCTTACGATTGCAGCATTTACTGATATGGGATTTTATCAAGGGTTAATGGAGAATGCTGAAAAGATGGATTATGGCGCCAATGCTGGATGTGATTTTTTGAATAAACCGTGCATAAGCGGCGGAAACACCCCATTTCCAAATGTGTTCTGTACCAGCGAGAAGCACTTGAAAGCTCGATGTGCATCAAATATAAGAGGAATGGAGGTCTGTGTTAATATTAAGGCAGATAACTCTTTATTGATTTGGAAGGATACGTTGGACACGGACGATGGACAACAACACTCACCTCTTGCATACTACTCTTCAGAATCCGCCTTCAAGCGTCCCAAACATCTTTACGTTGCAACGGAACTGAGTCTTCGGGGTGGCGCCGTTTTAGTGGATGGATGTCCTGCGTATGAAGGTCACGTTGAGGGAGATTGTCGCTCTGAAGAGTCCTTTTTTTTTCCAGGCCTGAAAGGCCCTGATTCATGGTGCCTGAATATGGACCCAACTTCAAGCCAAATTGGTGTGGGCCATACTGGAATGTGTGCAAGTGTAAAAAAAGAAAAAGATGAGATGATCGTCACGTACGAAGATGGTAAAAAAGGAACCTGTAAAGATGGTAAAGTCACGCTTGAAGGAGACGCGTATGCTGGTGTGGTGCTGCAGTGTCTCTCCGAAGCACAACTAACATCTTCTGATACGGCGTATGAATCCGTCCTCCTCTCTGAAGACAGTGGATCTGGAAATAAAGGCGGTCGTGATGTTGCAGTACGACTGATAGTGGTCAGAAAAAATGTCGCATCTTTGTCTTTCTACCTCATTGCGACACAGATCCTCATCATTACTTTGTTTATTCTTAAGGCGTAATGAAAACGAATGAGTCACACTTTTTTTTATAATTTTTTTTTTGCTTGTGTGTGCGCCAACATATTTATTATCTATTTGATTCGTTTTATTTAGTCTCAAAACTTTTTTGAGAGAATCTTAATGAAAAGGGAGAAAAAAAAGTTGCTTTTATTATTATTATTACGTAATATGAAAGACCAAAATATTCGTTTATTTTACTTTTAAAAAAAGAGCATATAGTACACCCGCTATTTTGAACGCCTATGAGGCATTTAAGCTTTAAAGAAAAAAACAATGTATCATCTTTGAATATCTTCAAAAAAAAATATTTTATTCATTTTGAAAGAATGAGGCAGGAGAGCGTTGCTCTCATCAATAAAGGTTTTAATTACTTTTCTTCCAAAAGATCACCTTTTTGGTGTGTATCTGCTGAACGGACACGTTGCAGAATATTAATTGATGTTTGTATTTATACTTGAATGTACTATGATTTCATTTATGCTGGTGTTGCTTTTTCTTGTGTTCTTCTTTTCTGTTTTCTTATAGATGACTATCTCGACAATTTGTTCTATATTTCCTATTCTGTTTTGATGGGATGAGGGCATCTCATGCGAGTGGCACTGCCTACTATAGCGATGCCTTTCTTGTTCTATTAATACAAAGGTTGATCAGGGTACTACTGGATGCCTAAAATGATAACATTTCTTATACTAATGACATACTGATAGTACGGTAAAGGATTTGATAAATGTTTCCTGCTGTGTCACTAAAGGGATAGGCTATACTGATTGCAAGTAACATTACTCGTGCACATAGAAATAGCTGTCTATCTTTTTTCGTGACTGCATATTTTGTTTTGATTTTTCTGTACGTTTGATTTGAAAAATGGCTCACGATGATTTGTTCTCTTTCTATACCTTTTCTAGTCTGCACATAGTAAAAGTAAATATCTCATTATTATTATTGTTGCTTTTTTTTTGTATTTTGCGTTTGTATCGTTACGTATTGGATATTTTGTTGGTCTAACTTTTAAAAATGTATCTTCAACTCGAAGCACCGCGTCAAATCTGCACTGACTGACAAGCTTTCAAGCATGGATAATAGTACAAAAAGATATGTATACATTTTTTTTCTTCTAGACACGTGTACATGTTCAATTTTTATTTATTTTTCTTTCTTTTGGCGAGTGGGGAAAAAAACTTTGAATGAATGAGAAAACTAAATGCACTTGTGGATTCAAATTTTTTTTGTATCTTATCGTCTGTTTTTGTTTCATTATTCTTTATCTATTATATATAAACAACACGGAGTGATAAAAGTTTGAACTCCTCATCAATTCTTTCTGCAACCATATCCTCTGTTATGCCTCAAACCCACCATCAGTTACCTCCTCTGGGAGGCTCCAATGCAGAGAACCCACCACCCTACCACGCGCAACATCTTGCCTCTCCACCTGAAATGGTGAAAGTGAATGGAGAACACATCCCTTTTTCTTGCTTTTTTACGAATTTGGGACTTAAACAGGCATTGCAATGTGGATCCGGAGATTTTTGCGCAGCCCATGACTGTCATAACGTAGACAGCTGCGCCTTCCTGGACTTTAATGATCGACAGAAAGCTAAAGATGCTCACCCAGCACCATTTTCTACTGATGCTCCACCTAAACACTCAACTTCGACAAACCCTTTGCAGCAAAAAGAGGACACCTCTAAAGTGTACAATCATGCACTCCCAGATATTGCCAATGCAGTTGTGCTTCCACATACAGTTTCAGAGATACAGAGCTACTCCTCTCACAACGGTAAACTGCGAAGTCTTGTTGTTGATCCTTTTATTCCTAATGATTTACGTCTGTGTGACGTGCGGGCTCTTTTCTATCTTTCAAGGTTCGATTGCATGCACGACTTGTGTCAAAAAGCTTCTTTCGTTATGAAAAACAGTGCCGACGCCGTCTCTTGTGATATGATGTATGACGATCGAAAACAGGAAATTCCGTTGTACCATTTGCTTTTCAAGTGCACACAAAATGATAGGTTCGATGGTGCTCTTATGGCTTTTGACATAGAGGGTGACCAACTGTTGGAGGATATTGAATTCCTCAACGAAAATCTTGTTGTCCTGTGGCCGGAGTCTAATAATATGAACGCACACAACTCGTTTGTTGGAATTGTGAAGAAGAGCGAAGGAAACGAGTTGATCCTCTCTATGACAGATATTGTGCGAATTTATCCTTTACTCAGGGAATCCTCGCGTTTTGTGATGATTCAATCGCGTAACTTTTACCTGCCAACATCGGCCAGTCTGACTCAGCTGCAACGAACGGACGCAAAAATGAGAAAGGATACAGAACCAAGCCTCTTGCGCATTCTAATCACTGGCGTTGGATGCGCGGAGCCGCCCACTTATTTGCAGGGCAACCCTTGCATTGACATTGGTTCATGCGTCGCACTTGAAGACGGAATGGACTGCATGCAGCCAGCGCTTGGCTCATGGCGCACCAAGCGGTGGAGCGAGGCGCTGGAAAAAGTTACCAGAGAGGAGAGCAATGGGGAGAAATCCGTCCTTGATGTTAGTCAACAGGAAGCCCTTCACCACATCCTTCGGAATCGAGTGGCCATTGTGCAGGGCATCCCTGGCACTGGCAAAAGTTTTATGGGTTCAAAGTTCATTCAACTACTTCTTCGCAACAGGAGGGATTTGAAAATTGGTCCTATTTTTGTGATCTCGCTTACTCATCGCTCCCTTGAAAGCACACTTGAAGATCTTGTACCATTGGCGCATAAATGCGACGCGAGGGTGGGACTCATTGGAAGACCAGAGAATGGAGCCTTTTCACATTATCGGATACTCCCCAAACGAGTGGAGTGCGAAATGCCATCTCTTTCGTTTCGCGATTTGAACTTGATTAAATCAATTCAATCTTGCTCAACGATTTCAGATGATATTGAACTGCATGTTCTGGATGTGTTGAGGACACATTTAAGCACACAAGCCTTTCAATGTTGGAAAACAAGGCACGATGGGTATAAACGCAAACGTGAGCAAGAAGTCCAACGTTATCAGAAATCTGTGGATGATGCTCGTGAAAAGTTGCAGTTTTATTTTTCCGGCTCTCTACAAGAGCTTCATAAGCTTTCAAATGCCATAAAAAACGGCACATGGTATAGTTTAGTAGACATTGTGTCCTACCTGAAGCAGAATTTTCACGTGGAATCAAACAGAGCTCTTGAACAAATTTGTGATTATTTGAAGAGCGTAAAAGCTATAGATTATGGGGCGTCAAGTGTACAAAAGAGCATCAATGATTTGATCAGCCTTTGTGATCAGGATATTTCTCTAAATGACAAGACAGAAGCGAAAAGAAACCTTACAAAGAGTCTTTCACTGTTTCACGGTGAGATTGACCAACTCATTTCACTCAAATCGGCACTGGGCAAAAAGAAGCGAACTTTTACAGAGGAATGGAGACTTGCAGGGATACAAGAAGAGTACAGCCTGCCGGATATTGGAGAAGGTGAGTTCACTGACAATAAACACTACAATATTCTTGATCAGAGGAGAGATGTGAATCTCCAGTCGATAAAGGTTACAGGGGAAATAGAAGGAGAAAGTGGCGGTTGTCAAAAGCAAGATCATGACTACAAGAACGATAATGCAGTGAAAAGGCCCAAAGCCTCTTTTCTAATGTTTGAGGAGCGTGAAGCTATTGCGAAAAGGGCCTGTAAGACACTTCTCACGGCGAAACAAGGAAAGGGACGTTACAAACTGCTGCGGTTGATTCTTCGGGAGCGGGTGTACGCCCTACAAGAAGGACTCGACAAGACAGTGAAGGAGTGGAAAATGAGGAAAAAGAAAGCAATGGAAAAGGAGAGTCATATAAACGCACAGATACTTAACAAATACGATGTCATTGGTGCTACCTCTACCAAGTTCATGCAGTTATCGGAAACCATTCAGCGTTGTGGCGCTTCCGTGTTGGTGGTGGAGGAGGCTGCAAGACTTCCCGAGGCGCACCTCTTGGCCTGCATAACGAAAAGTATGCAGCATGTGGTTCTGATTGGGGACCACCAACAGCTGAAACCTCATGTGTACGAATACACATTGGAACGAAACTATAATTTGGACATTTCCACAATGGAGAGACTTGTGCTCTGCGGGTTGCCGTGTGCCACACTGACCATGCAGCGTCGCATGACCCCCGAAGTCTCACTTCTCATTAAGCCGTACTATGAACAGCACAACGTCCACGACGATGTGTCTGTGAAGTTGAGGAATCATCCAAGAACGAAGAGGATCCCCCTCCCAGTTGGTGTGTATCGGACTGATGGCACTCCTTACCGCCTCTTTTTTGTGAATCACGACGGAAGAGATGAAAAATCAGAGCGTTTGAACAGCGAAACGATGAAAATTGAAAACCCATTTGAAGCAAAACTTGTGGTTTCCATTGCACATTATCTTTCAGGTATCAACAAGGACAAAACCATTACCATCCTGGTGCCCTACATTGGACAGCAGTCTTTGGTTGAAGAAGAGCTATACAATGTGGGTGTTTGGCGCCGCCAAATGTTGAACTGCGTCACCGTAAAGCATGAGAACAACGAGAGGATTCGCCTGAGCACAATTGACAGCTTTCAGGGCAAGGAGGATGATATTATTATTCTTTCCCTCGTGCGCACGGAGAAAGCGGGCTTCCTTCGGCAAGACAACCGTGCGTGTGTGGCGCTGAGCCGAGCCCGCAGCGCACTCTACATTGTGGGATGCGGCAGGCTGCTTTCCGA
>JASANV010001389.1:0-37111 GCA_030849715.1 Trypanosoma mega | reverse complement strand
GATGTTTGCAACCTTGGCTAAGAAATACGGTCCCGAGCCACCACGTGAAGATGCAGCTCCTCCTGTTGATTCGCTTCCCGCTTGTTCTGATGCGTCAACTGTCGCATCAGATGCTGCCACAGACTCCTTTGACATGGAGGCTGCAAAATCGCGGATATGTCGTTTTTTCAGTTTTTATGCCCCTGAAAAGGAAGCCGGCGTGGATGCCCTTGTCGAAGCTGCTGGCCCTGCAGGATTTGGTCCGTTACTCACGAATCTGATCGCTACATACGGTCCCGAGCCGTCGGATGACGCGGCGGAGTCTACTACAGCGCCTCCAGTCGCTGCCGAGGCTGCTGTGGAGGAGGAAAAAGAAGCCACCGATGCGCGGGACGAGTTGTCTGGGTGGCTCTCTGCCAGTGGTCGTGATGCCCAGACCTGCTGTTATGCTGCGATGCCTGAAACTCAATTACTCTCCTTTGTGCGCACGCATTTTGGCGACTATGATGGTCGTCTTCGTCGCTTATTTGTGCGTTATGATCCCGTACAGTTGGATTCCGTTTCCTCCCTCCTTGCCTCCCATAATGGCCGGGAGGAGTCACTCGTTAGTCGCCTCGTCAAGTCACTTGGTCCAGAACCGGAGCGAACGGCCCCATCGTCGCTCGTTCGCTTGAGAACGCGCCACACCGATCTGCGCCGCATTGAGGCGGAAACGTGGACTGACGAGGATGAAAGTGATGATGGTGAGGTGGTGGTACGACCTCAAAAGGCGTGGCGTGACGGTCGTGCGCTTGTTGCAGCGCACGCAACGAATGCCCCGGGTGATTTCAGCGGCGATGAGACCACGGCGTATCCCCAGGATGAGGAATACTGGTACAGACTCTTTCTCACCGAATGCAACGACGCCGAGGACGACGAGGATGAGGACGATGAAAGTGAAAACGATCTTTTAGACCGACACCATGACTTTACAGAGTCCAACTACAACTCCCCGGAGGCCGAGGAACGGGAACGAGGTCGTGAGCGCGAGAGAAAAAGAGGGAAGAAGAGCTCAAGAGTGCAAGTGACACTTGGTAATCGCTTTGGACAGGCCATTGGATCCCTTTGTGGATCCTGCGGGGATCGTGTGGCACGCTCCTTTGAGGCACTCTGGCAACCAGTTGGACCGCAGTACATGCAGCTACTCTCAGAAACAGTTGTAAAGGATGGATACCTTGAAAAGCTTTCTTCAAATGGTCGCCGAATGGGTGTCAAGTGGCAGAAGCGTTACTTTCGTGTAAATGATAAAGGTATGCATTATTATGAGACAAACGCCCCCAATGAGCGACCCAAAGGTTACAAAATCTTTACTCGTAAAAGTACTGTCACGGAACAAGTAGATCCAGCTGTTCATCCCAAGTGTTCCGACAACCGTTATTGTTACTTTATAATAACTGTAAATGACAGTAATGAATTATTCTACCTGCGCACCCCCAGCAATGAGGAGCGTCAGCAGTGGGTCTCCTTCATGCAGCTTGCTTTTGCGCGGGTTCGACTAACGACACTTGGTCAGGATCAGAATCCAAGTCGTTGGCGTGCTCGTATGAATGGTCTGCGTGATGCGGATATTGGGCTGCTTGATTTAGTACATGCCTCCGCAACCGTGATGGAAAAGCTCAAACGCCACCACCAAGATCTGAAGGAGCGTATAAAATCTGAGCAGTCGCAACGTGAGCTCATGGAGACGCAGATAACAGAGATGCATAAACAACAGGGCCTCTTATCACAGCGCATAGTGGATGCAAAGGAGCGGGCACGTGTTTCCGAAGAGAGTGTCGATTCAAAATGTCTCGAACTTGCTGAGTCGGCGGCGGCGGTGAGGCAGCAACGATTGGATATGGAAAATGATCTCGAGGAAACACGCCGCAGCGTTGATGGCATTACCCAAAATGTCATTAAGTTGCAGTGTGACATTCTAGACCTAGAGAATGAGTGCGCCACACGTGAGGCACGCGTAAAGCAAACATATGCCAAGTGGCGCCGTTGCGAAGAGCGCACTCTGGAAAATCGAAGAGAAATTCAATTTCCCCCAAAGCAACGGGGATGAAAGAGAGAATAAAGACGGGAGTGAAAAGGGAAAAAAAAGAACAGCATCAACAGAAAAAATATATCGAACTGTACCTTGCAAGGGTTTTTATTTATTTATTTGTGTTTTTTTTTCTCTCTTTTTTTTTTTGTTTGGCTTATTTTTGTGCATAGCTTGTTTTGATGTCGTCGCGTGGAATCAATAAATGTATGCTTTTTTGTTGTTTGTGAATGGTAAAGACATATTTTCCATTTATTTTTTTTCGCATAAATATACATATATATGTATATTTATTTATTTATACGCAGATGTTTCTTTTTTTTTCTCTCTCTCTCTTTTTTTTTTTTTTACAATTGTCAAGCTATAAGGACAGCACCATTTTTTCCCGTTGGTAAAGATATAGGTGTATACGTGTACACAAAGCGAAAGAGGTATATTAGTATACAAAACATATAAAGATATATATATATATATATATTTGTTTACTGTCACGAGAATCAAATTCGGAAGCAACAACACAGGGGTTCAATCGTTCGTTTTTTTTTTCCCCTTATTTTGTGTGAACTATCTGCTTATTGATATTATTAATATTGGGGGCATTTTCCAAGAATGAGTAAAGAAAAGCTGAAGTTCAGGGTAAATGGTAAAACTATTGTTTACGAAGGACGCCCAGATAATCGGGCAAAAGACCTGATGGATATTCTTGTTAAATTAAATGTTGACCAGTCCGTTGCTATAAGCGCTTTCCGTGAAAACATTGATGGGGAGGCGAGTTACACCGACGAGGATATTCTTGGCCACTTCAGCGACGCACAGACGTCTTACGCGGAAAAAAAGAAACGAAAGGCGGCGGCAACAGCAGGAGTTGCGGGCGGCGACGTCACTCCCCCACCGCGCGCTCCTGAGGAAGCGGAGAAACCTCAGAAGGTGACACTGAGCTTTAAGGGCAAGCAGTTTTCGTATGAGGGACTTCCGAGCAATAAGCAACACGCTGTGGTGGAGCTCCTCATCAAACAGTCCGACCTCCACCGTGAGATGGCTGTAGAAACTTTCCGCAAGAATCTTCCCACGTGTACACTCAGCGATGATGAGATTTGGACCACAGTGCAGGAGGGAAAGGAGACCAAAGCCGCGCGCAAGGCAGCCAAGAAGAAGGTGGCGACTGAAGGTATAGCTGCACCACCAGGCCAAGAACAGCACCAGCAGCAGCAACAGGCGGGGGCATCTTCGCCACGCCCCAATAGCAGTGGTGGTGTGGAGGCGATTGATGAGATTACCAACATGACTGTCGAGGAGCGTGACTCCATCAGTAACTTTATCAAGCAAGTGCTCGAACAGCCTGAGGTCGATTTGACTGCGCGTCTTCGCGACGATGCGATTCCATATTCAGGGCGAGGCGGTGCGGTCGGTGAGGATGACATGTTGATGGCGACAGCCCGAACAACTCGCGGAAAAATTGCGATTTACTGCCAGGAAGAAAAAAGCACAGCAAACAAGGTCCTCTACATTTCTCCATCCACCACTTTTGAAGATTTCAGCAATTTGGTAGAGAAAAAATACGGTGGCAAAATGGCTATGTCGTTTTACGAAGGGGATGACGTCATAGACATGGATGATGATGATGTGTTTTGTATGTTTCTAGAAATGAGTCACACACAAACACAGGAAGGAAAGCGAATGAAACTTATTTGTTCCCCTCCCGAATCCCGAAAGAAGGTTACCGACGACAAACTAACAGACGCTAAAGCTGGAACTAGCAACAAGGCCAAGGCGTTCTCTAATGGGGTACTTCAAGTAAAACAGGAGCGAACATTTACATCACACACTTCTGCTGTGTATTGCTGCGCCTTTTCGCCAAAGGGAGATCGCTTCTGCACCGCAAGTCGTGATCGCTCCGTGCGACTGTGGAACACAACAACAGGTAGCTGTTCTGTCATGAAAGGCGGTCACAATGGTTTTGTTCTCTCATGTGACTTCTCACCACGTGGGAATCGCATGGTCTCCTCCTCCGATGATCGAACCATCAAGATTTGGAACACCGCCACCTGCACCAAGGTCTGTACTCTGAAAGGACATGACGATAAGGTGTACTGCGTGCAATACAACTCCGCGGGGGATTATATTGTCTCCGCCTCCTGTGATCACACATTGCGTGTGTGGAATGCGGACTCTGGGTCAAAAATTGTTACACTGCGCGGTCACACGCTTGCCATCTTTTCGTGCTGTTTTAGTCGAACAGATAGCGGAAAGCACATTGTTTCTGGTGGAGATGACCGCGTTATCAAGATTTGGGACTGGGGAAAGGGGGAAGAGGTTCGTTCCCTCAGCGGACACACAGACACCGTGTGGTCATGCCAATTCTCGCACGACGACACACGCGTTGTGACGGCAACAATGAACCATGAACTGAAGTTATGGGATTGGAAGGGCGGAGCATGTGTGATGAATTTAAGTGGTCACCAAGTCCCTGTTCATCACGCTATTTTCTCGCCAAATGACAAGTATATCTTCTCGTGTGCTCGGGATTGGACCGTGATGGTGTGGGATGCAAAAACCGGAGAACACCTCGAAACCATTCCGGGACACAACAGCACCGTTTATCATATGGATATGCACGGCACCAAACTGCTCACCTCATCCCTCGATGACACACTCAAGTTGTGGAGCATTACAGAACTTAAGTAGTGGTAATAATCAACTTGACGTTTTGTTTAGGTAAAATAATAAGGAGTGGGTAGATGGATAAATTTATGAAGTGACAATACCGGTGCAACACATGTGCAAGAGGTGAACAAGAAGAAGGAAAAGGAATTTAAAAGGCAAAACAACAACAACAAAAAAAAGCACAAAAAATACAGAGATTTGAGGGGCCTATGCATCTGCTTAACGTTTCGAAGCTTTGCTTACATGGGAATAGGATGCTTTTTTTTTTCGTCTTCTTTTTCTTTTGCGGGTCAGATTGGAGTTTTAGGAATAATGGATGTACTTTCAAGGTCTATTTTATCCTTTATTATTATTATTTTTTTCCTTGTCCCCCCCCCCTATTATTCTTGGTGGTATTATATTATTCCAGTATAACATAACAATCCATCTACGGTATAAAGAGGGATGAAAAATTCTCAATGAAGGAAAAAAAATAAAATGACGGATCACTCCACCCCAGCAACAAAGAGAGAGAAAAAAAAGCCGGCAGAAAACAAAAAAAATTAAAGTATATGTTTACATTTACAAAAATATATATCTATATATATTCAAAATGAAAAGAAACAAAAGAAGGATGTTAATGATTTTCTTTGAAAAAAGTAGAGAGGGGAAGACAGCAAAGATTATGGATACTTATACATATATATATATATATATATATATATATATATGTATACATTGATAACTGAATGAATAAACAAAAAGGAAAGCAAAAACTTTCAAAACTTTACCATGTTGTGGTGATTTCTTGAATTTTGAGAAAACTTTGTTATTTCCCGACGGTGCTAAACAGCACTTTTTCAGCCTCTTATCTTCCAGGTTATACACGTTGCAGCTCCACTGTGCAAAGGGTTTCAGGAGAAAAGAATCTTTTCATACAAAAAAAAAAAAGGAAACGAAAACGAAAAGGATGAAACAAACAAACAAAAGGTAGATGGCGCACAGACGCACATTCATATCTCAGCACGTATTTTGTGTACACACGCAAATACACACCTTGGGTAAATGATATGTGATACGTAGAATGCGCTTGACTTTATTTATGTCGTCTGCTTTTATTCGCTAAAGGAAATTTACTTGTTTTTTTTCTCTCTTCTGCTACATTCGCCTTTATACTCGAACTACTTTAGTCTCCCTTATAACGCAAATAGTATGTGTACTAATAATTACTTTCCTCCCAAAATGCCCTTTTTTTCTTTCTATCGTTCTTTCTGTTTTTTTTTTTTGGTTGTTGTTACAAACTAGGAGCAATATTAAATTAAAGAAGATTTAAAAAGAACGAAGAAGCAAAGTTTTCAGCAAATTCATAGAAAGCATGACCACTTATAGGGACTTCAAGTTGACTGACATTATGAGTTTCAACTTTGTCAACTTTGACAAACTCACAGAAACTTACAGTACCTCATTCTACGGGGAGTATACCACGCACTGGCCGGAGTATCAGCGAATTTGTGTTCACCCGACAACAGGAGTGTGTATGGCATACACATTAGGAAAAGCCGAGGGCAAAGGACAAGATTTTCATGGTCACGTTTCTGCTGTAACTGTGGCGCCAACATTTCGTCGACTTGGATTGGGTGAGGCACTAATGGTGGAGCTTGAAACCATGACAGCTGATGTTCACCAGGCCTATTTTGTAGATCTATTTGTACGACAAAGTAATAAAGTCGCACAGGACATGTACCATAAATTGGGTTACATTGTTTATCGACGTGTGCTTGATTACTATAAGGGAGACGGTTTAAAAGGGACCTTTAAAGATGATGAGGATGCCCTGGATATGCGGAAGGCGATGCCGAGAGATGCCGAGAGGCAATGCAGCAGCGTTATCCCCCTCACCGCGCCAATACGAACAGATGAGCTAGAGTGGGTGTGAAGAAAATTTTTTTATTCTGTTAAATATATATATATATATATATATATAATTCTTCATTCCTTTGCATGAATACACCGCTGACTTGTGTTTGGAGGTTCTGGGTGTGGTAGCTTTGTTTTTGTTTGACGGATTCATTGCTGTTATTGTTGTTGTTTTTCTCATGTTCTGCGTGCGTTTTAACTCTTATGGGCTGCCTTGCATATACAAAGATGAAAAGATACACCTTTAAAGAACGGATATGATTTTTTTTTGGGGGAGGGGGGTAAATGGAAAAAATAATGATCAATCCTCATGTTTCTGTCATTTTGCGTGGGAAATTCTTTCTTTTTTTTCGTTTTGCCTCCTTTTTTTCGGTGCAATTTTTTCGTTGATTGTCTTTGTTTTTTCTGTGAAAGTGATGGACCTTTCAAGCCTCTTATTTGTTTTTTTTACGCTCTTTCGGTATATTTCCTCAATGTAAGAGTGTACTTATTATTTTTGGTGCTCTGTGTGTTGGGTTGTTGTTGTTTGGACTGTGTAGTTACGGATAATAATACGTGCATTGCATCATGAAAGGACTAATTTCAGGTACTAAAAGCGCTCTCCCCCATTCACGATTAGAGTGAGGGAAGCACAGTACCCATTAGGGATATGTAGTGCGATGTCTTTTTTGTTTTCCTTTCCGGTTCTGTTATGCCGATTATTTATTCATCAACAGCCAATAACTGATACATACTTGTGGACATTTATCAAATATCTCTTTATTTTTTACAGTCTATTAACTAATAAACAAACATTGAGGGGTGCCTTTACTTTTTTTTTTTCTGCCACTGAACCGTTTGTTAGGTTGTTTGATTTGAGCATGTACCTCCTTTTGAGTAAAAAGAAAAAAACGCTCTATTCACAATTTTCTCCTGGTTCCGCTTTTTTTTTTCTGTTGTTGTTGTTGTTGTTTGTGTGTGGATTCATCACAAATATAATATAATATATATATATATTCTTTTTCACACCACGCGCATATATGTACACGTATAGCAAAGAAAAAGGTGTGGTTCTGTTTCACTTATTCACCTTTTATACATCGATATACATAAACATATAAGCATAAAAACATTTTTAGATAGTTATGATTTATAGAACTAGCTTCTTGTTCTCTTCCCATGGATTTTACATTGCCACACACCCCTGGCTCAAGAGTTCCGGCTTTGTTAAAGTTGGCTGTACAGCGAATCTTTCCAGACGACTGGAAATGCCTTCTTTTACAACCTGCTTCACTCCTGAATGGACATATCTCGCTGTTTTCGAGTGTGAAAGTGTCAAGGAAGCGTTTCTTCTTGAGCAGGCAGTTCTTTTTGTGTTTAGAGAAAAACGGGTTCCACAACGTGAATTAATTAAAGGATGTGGTACAGACGTGATTGATGGCGCGCGCCGTGTTTGTGCCGTGCTAAATCTTTATACACTTTTAAAATTAAATCCCACATATGAAACAGATGATATGGATTCCCTGAACTCGGGAAAAGTTCGGAAAGATTCGTCCATAGGGAGCTCTGCTGCTAAGGATTACACAGTAAAACCAAGTACACTGACAAACTACATTGATACACTTGACGTCCTTCGTGAAACGATTTGCCCCCCATACGAGAATAAAACTGAAATCGAAAAAAAAGTAATATCAAGCGACGAGACGAATGATGCAGAGTCAAACTGCCTGTTTGACATTCCCGACTCCCAGAAAGAGGAAATGTATAGCTTCACTGCCCTGCGTCCATATCAAGAGGAGGCTGTCACACGCTGCCTAATGGAACTTGGTAATCGGGGGGCCACAATCTGTCAAATGGCTTGTCGATGTGGAAAAACTCCTGTTGCATTTAAAATCATAGAGCACTATTTAGAAAATAAGTCAGATGCGAAAATTTTATTCCTTGTTCCAGGTTTGGCACTTCTTCGACAGACTGCTAAAAAGCTTTTTGGATACGGTCTCAGGGATGTTGAATACCTTCTAATCGGTTCTTTCGTTGGTATTGTAGAACTTGATTCCGAGCATGCACTAACAATGACTACGGATGTGAACTTTATTGAAGAAACTATTCAAAACTCAGCAAAAAAGCTTGTTGTTATTAGCACATATCAGTCATCGCATATGGTTTCTAAGATAAATCAGTTTACTCTCACAATCTTTGATGAATGTCATCGTGTTTGTGGAAGTGCAGAGGAAACTAGTTTTAATAGCATTCTTTTAAAGCCACGTTCAGGCAAGAGGTTATTTCTCACTGCAACACCCGCGTACGATACCCCTATTAAAATGGATAATATTCTTCTTTTTGGAGGTATAGCCTATCGGTATTATCTACGGGAAGGAATTGATTCTGGATACGTGAATTCCTTCGCATTACGTATTATTTTAGGAGAGAGTATAGATACTATGAATCATTACTTGTATGAAGCCATGCGAATTGTTAATAAAATGATAGTATATGCCAGAAGTATAGAGCACGCTATACAAATTGCAGCCGATTTGAGGAACTCTGAATACCCCAAAGATTTGGAGCCATTTAAGGTTTTCTTGGCTCACTCACGTATAGGGAGTTCAGCTGTTGCTACTGTTCTTCGTGACTTTACGGACTCAAGGAGGTCTATATTAATCAATGTACGCCTCTTTCAAGAGGGTGTGGAAATATCAGACCTTAATGCTGTGTTTTTCGCCGCTCCTCGATACAGTTCGCGCGATATTGTTCAGAGTATTTGTCGTCCACTAAATAAAATGGAAAACAAACCCAAGTCCTATGTCTTTTTACCCGCTACTATGGATAAATCTTTGCCAGAGGATGACCCCGTGAATCTGCAGAAATTTTCTACACTTATTCCTTTTACAGATGCCCTCATGGATGAAGATCCAGTTTTATTCGAATACCTTATTGACCCTCAAAAAGTGTTGTACGACATTGATGTTCTCGGTGTCAGATCCTTAAAGCTCTCCTCGGAGCGAATTCGTAAATTCGTTTTACCAGCAATTAGACGTGGGGTACGCTACTCTGCTCACAACACAGACCGATTGCACAGAGCTGCACGAGTCCCGTGGCGACCTGCGTTTCATGAACTACGTCGTATTGTTCTAGAATGCAATAGGTATCCAAAGAACAATGATGCATGGGTAGTAGGAAAAAAATCTATTTCCATGGCGTTATTTTATCGATATGTTCGTAAAGGGTATCAACAATTCTTAGACCAAGGAACATCATACTTGCAGACATATCAACTAAAAGATTTAGAATCTCTTCCCTTGTGGCTGACGTATGGTTTACAGGGCCCATATCCATGGCGGGAATGCCTGCAAACACTCGCTCGACATCTTAAGAAGCATAAACGCCTTCCCCCACTTGATGTGCACAAGGGCGGGTATATTGGATTGGATGCCACACCGTTTGAGCGTCTAAGCGGTGCTTTAATGCATATTAATCAGTGTGATGCGCATGATAAGCTCCGTTTGGATATCACTAAACAGGACGATCTGGATCGACTCTTCGCTCCATCTGGATTAAAATGGCGAAAAGGGCGAGACGCCAGTGGAAAAATTATTCCAGGAGAAACTACATGCATTACTGAATCATATGAAACCTTTAAGAAATTATTTGAAGATCATCGTACAAATGGATTTCAGAATTACATTGACCAACACTTCCCAGGGTATCCTGCAAAGCATGAGCGTATGGAGGATCCGAGAAACCTTCGTAACGGTCGTGTGCCGCCGCGCCACGTGACGAGAGATGAGTGTGCAGAACCGCGCACTTTGGGAAAAGTTATGTGTCGCGTCTGTCGACGACATATTGCGGTGCGCGCGTGGGAGCGACACTTGCGGAGTGTTTCGCACGTGTCAAGGCTGAAAAAGATTTCGGCACCGAGTTGATTACTTGCCGCGTTTTACTTGACACAGGTCATGCAAAGAAAACTGTTTTTTTTCTCTTTTGCTACAGTAGTTTTTTTCATTCCGAGTCATATAATGCGATGCAAACAAGGCGGTTTCCTTTGTTTGTGTAATGATCTGTTTTATTATGTTGTGTTGACCAGACAAAAGAGTGGGAGAATGCCTAACTGCAAGCACCATTTCATGGTATTTCTACCTGTTGTATGATTGCAAAGTAAATAAGGTAAGTCATCATATTTAACCTCTAGTCACATTGTCCTATTTTTATTGTGATGTTTTTTTTTTCTAGAATGAAAATCGCGGTGAATGATCTGTATTTGAGGGTAAGGTTGAAGAAACTACTGCTAAGCAAAGGTCTAAGGTCAGTAAGCTTTTGGCCATAGTAAACCTTTCAGATGTTTTGACCGAGTCGGGCACACCATTTTTTTTATTTGTGATTTCGTTTAATATTTTAATCCTCTACTCATTAGGATCATTTTTTTTAAATGGATCATACACTCAAATATAATGAAATCTCTATGGCCATTAATACACAAAAGTCTCTCTCCTTTTGTTTCATATGGTTTTTGTGTTCTTCTTGTGGCATCACCACAGCAACTGCGGGAATGTGTACATATATATATTTATATATAATTACGTTTTATATATGCTCTGTCTAAGCTTCCTTGAAAAGTGGATGAAATTCGGCCCTGTTTCCACGCGACTAATGAAATCCTTTTTTTTAGCACTCATTAATTTTTTCGTCCTTCCTTTTTCATTACCTTTGTTTTCCATTTTACTGTGATTGAAAATGATCCATTTTGGTGACTGCAGCAGACTTCCGCTAACGCACACGGGAGACAAAGTAGCAGTTGGTGCTGTCCTCAGTGAAGCATACGTTGACATCGACATTTTGCGTTGCCCGGAATACAAGGTTTCTGGGGTGGTGTATTTTTGGGGAATGGGAAAGTGTTCTTTTTCAATAGACGCGCTAAAAAAAAAAAGATACGCCGTGCGTTTGAAAATGCGACGATGATGGATTAACCGTGAACCATCTATACGACGTATCGAATAATTGTTATGGTGCTTCATCATTTACGACATCTCTGATGAGCCAGCAAAAAAAAAAAAAAAAGAACCACCTTCACATTTATCAGGTAAGTGGCGCTCACTGTTCCTCCGTGTTTTTCATTGCCGACTTGATGAGAACTAAAAGCTATATGTGCATAGAATATACTCGATTTTAAAAAGGATCCTCCAGTTATTGAGGAACATTTTAGTGAGCAAGCGCAGGGATTACTCCATTCCTCGTTCGGTACCAAATGAGGAATACGGCAATACGGGTTCTACAGAGGTTCCCGAGGTGTGCGCCGAGTGATGCAAACTCCAAGTTCGATACAGAATGTAGTCAAAAAAGAAAAAAAAAGGAGGAAATGTTGAACAAACGAGTAAAGTTGATGAACAAAGGCATAATAGATGAGGAATTCGTTCTTTGAATAGAACGAATACTGTGCAAAAAAGAAAAAAAAACACGAGCAGTGCTGAGGTAAAGGTATATACAACAGGAAGACGTAACTTCGGCTAAGGTGGAGAAACTGTCAGCCGTGGCACTAAAGGTGAGAAACTTTTTCCAATACAGCCAAAACAACAACAACAACAACATGATAATAGAAAGAAAGCTCATGAAGCAAATATATCTTTCCAGTGGCAATAAAGTGCACACACAAAAAAGGAGACAATGTTTCATTCTTAACCATGCGTCGGCGAACCCCATTGAGGGTGAAAAGAATGTATCTGAGAGTGGTTCCCAGATTCCATGCTGTAGACAGCTTCTCTTGTGTGAAGTTGCAGTGCGAAAGCTACAAGGAGAATGTATTAATTGGACTGTATACCACTCTTGCTGACGTGTATCAAACTGAAACATCAAATCTATGGATCCTCCAGGAGTATTTGTGTGATGTTTTCATTGCTTTGGAGGCCTATTCGAAAGATTTTATCGTGAAGGCGATCTACATGCGGAACGAAGACACTGTATCGTTTAAAAAAAACGAAAAGAATGGTGTTTGCTTTCCAATTATGCGAATAAATACCACCAAGGTGCCCTGCTATGGGGATAATTGCGAGTATTGGTGCCAATTGTCATGACTGGGGGAGCCGCCGGAAAGGCGCGACACACCACACAGCGGATAGTGATGGGGAACGGCGTGTGGCCAGCTCACTGCAAGCGTAAACAAAGGCAAATGGGGAAGACGGCATTTAGGGTGGTGATGGGGAAGGCGACAAAATTTCATTCGTGGGAAGTCAATACTCAGCGAAATACAAACGAATGGGCAAATATGGACACACACAAAGGGGAAATTTTTTTTTCTTTTTTACACAGAATTTACAACTGCATGAATGATTTTTCATTTCTTTTTAGTCTCTTTGTTTTTGTTTTTTGTATCTGTATTTTTGTACCTTGCGCTGGATATCCGAAGAGATAATTTAGTGGCTTACCCAATTGTAAAGTAAAAAAAAAAAATTACCTGTATTTTAGGGTTTAAACGAAAAGAAAAAAAAAACGAAAAAAAAATGAATAAACTCGAACAAATCCATTGTGTGTTGATATTAATTCTGTTCGAAAGGCAAAAAAAAAATATGTATATATATATATATATATATATATATCACCAATGGTTGCTTTAATTCCACCTAATAGGATGGCGTTGTGGGTCGTTAATGATCTTTTTGTCTGTGTTTCCGCACCTCGATGCGTTCGGGAAAACGACAAGCTGTAAAATGCGGCGCAGAAGCTCTTCTGCTGCGTTGGGGCGTGTAGCTCAGTGGTAGAGCGTCCGTTTTGCATACGGAAGGTCTAGGGTTCGATCCCCCACTCGTCCATCTTTTTGCCATCATCCTTCTTTTCAGGGAATATGAGTGGTGTTTTTGATGGCTTACTTGTCTAACTTTCTGTTACGCTAGTTTGTGAAAAGAAAGAATTACGCCTAACTACGCTTTCTTATTTATTTGCTTCTGTTCTTCTTTTTCTGTTTTCCATCCTCTTTACTTTTATTTAGGTTTCAGCCAAAAAATACAACTTTTTTCCTTTTCTTTACGTTAACCACAGAAAAATGACTCGCGTGTGTGTGTTATTGTGTGCCGCCGCCCTATTCATTTCATGCTCTTGTGTACATTACGTGGCCGCCGTGACTGAACAAGAGGTGAAGGATGCTATTGAGGAGGCAGTAACAGAGAGTGTAACGGCTGAAAAAATCGCTCTTGAAAATTTTAACAAGTCGTTCCAATATGCCATTGGCTATAACCTTATTTACGATCCAATCATAGAAAGTTCTACGAGGATCAGAGAGGAAAGCAATGCCATTTCAACAAATGTTTCAGAGGCTCAAGAGTACATACACCTTATTAGGGAAATTCCAGACGCTGCACAGACCATATACAATAAAATGAGATCAGAAATGATTTCTTTTTACGTGAGATTAGCTGGGATATTAAACTTGTGTCGTGATCTAGAAAAAAATGCTACTACATTGAAAAACGAAGCAGCGAACAGCAAAGTCTATGATGACGCAAAGTTCAACGAAGCAAAACGCATTACGGCGTCAGCCAAAGAGCAAGTGAGCAAAGCGGAAGAAACTTTTAATGCTTCTCTGCCACTACAAAAGTTGTACAACGATGGATTGGATTTGGCGAACAGATCTAAAATTGCCCTATACAAGGTTTACACAATTTTAAATACAATGTCGCTATACTATGTAGAGGGAAGAAAAAAATGGGAAGAAAGGAACGTGTTTTCACCAGAGGTCGTTCATGCAGTCAAACAGAATAACAACGCTTGCCTTTATGGCCGAACACCAACACATTATTACCGGGAAAATTAATTTCACAATATAATTTCAACGCTTACTGTGGCTTGACCTTCGGCTTTCGGAGTCGGGAAGACGCTCCCCCATAGTGTGCCTTTAAGCCCCTTCGCCCCCCATTTTTTGGTGTGTGTTTATCCCAATTCCTGGTCCCCCTTTTTCTCCTCTTCATTTAACGCTCAAACTCTCCTTCGTCTTCCTCCCTTTGTCTGTCGCAACCGCCGTTTCTTGTGCAAATGGGGCCGTAGACAGTCCTTAACAGCGGGACGAGAAAATTGTTTGCCGTGTGTGAGGTGATCGATGTGTCGCCGTCGTCTACCCCAAAGTTGCGGGAGCAGTGGTCTGCCGGATTGCGGGGTCCAGCTATGTAGAAAAAGACCACATGCACCGCCTTGTTGTGGAACAGGTTGTTCGTGTGCTCAAACAACTTGTTCAGTGCGTAGCCACGGCCGATGCCGCCAAAGCCGTTGAGCCGCCGTTGGGCGTGCGCAATCGGGAAGTGGTCAGTCACGACCGCCACTCGTATTGGCCCTCGTTGCTCTCCTCCTTGTTGAGTAGACACCGCGCCGGCCGTGGCGAATACGCCGCTGCGTTGGAGGTGCTGGAGAAGGATATGAACAGCGCGAGGCTCCGCGTGCGCAGAGTGTCGCGCGTTAAACGTATCGCTACTGCTGTGTATCATCGCTTCTTGTTGTTGGGGATGTCTATGTGCGGGACGGAGTTCATGTATCCACCGCTGTTGATAAATCGTGACGGTCTGCGTCCGTTTATCATCGTCCTCCATCGACGCTCCTCCTCCTTCTGGTGGTGGTGGTGGTGGTAATGGTGGATTCGTAACCACTACCGCACCCCATCCATCGGCTGACGCGTCTGTAAAACAAAGGACATCATAGTCCTCGTCATTATATGTGGCCCTTACTTCCTCGGCGATGGTCCAGTATGGATTCTCCACCAGTTGTGCAGCCAGGGTCATCATAGTATGTCGGACCCCTTGATCGAGGTACGGAACGGGCTCGTCCCACCCTCGTCCACGCTCCACCTGTCTGTACACGCCGCGGTACGCCCTAAGGAGGTTGAATGCGGACGCCGGGTTGAGCCGCGTCGTGTGCATCGCATACAAAATGAGTGACACGTTTGATGCAAATTCCCTGCACGTGAACCCTCTGTGCGGCTGCTGTGTAAGCCCCAGCTTCAGTTTTGCCACCGTTTTGGTGGAGTTGCGAACCACGCGTTCGCCGTTGTGCCAGCAGTACTCTTCACCTAGAAAGACGGTCGCCTTCATGGCCTCCTCGAGCATCCTGCGGTCGGACCATGAGCGCAACTCCTCCCGGCATGGTGAGGTGCACAGATTGGCCACAGTCATGCGATCCACAATCTGCCGGACAGTACGGACAAACTCACTTTCCTCTCCTGCTTTGGCAGCAATGAGGATGTTGTCGATCATTGTGAGGATTGTACATCTCGTGTCAATGTCGACAATAGTCCAGGTCACGGCCTGGCCCACGGCCACACTCCAGCGCGCTCCTGTCGGCAGCGTCCGAAGCCGATACAAACCGCCGTCCAGTGCGCGGAACACAAACTTGTTGCGCAGTCGCTCATCCATCAAGGGGATAGAGTCGTAGAACGCCTCAAAATCGATTTGGAGCATGTATCTGGCGTGACGCAGCTCCTGGCGTCGTTTGAGCCTAGACGGGTACTCGCAATGTGGTAGTTCCGCCTTGGACAACACCCCATTCAGATGGGGCTCGGTAATAAGGCGTCGTCGCCCTTTCATTTCGGGTACTGTAAACACATTCACCCCGTGGCAACCATCGGGGAGACGGTATCCGTCTCGCGGGAGGTTTACTACCGTCGCCTGGTTTGGATCCTGGTCCGAAGGTGATTCCAGCCCTGTGGGGTTGGAACCACCGCCTCTGGGGGAGGCTGGGACCATGCGTTCAAACTTACCCATCTGAACCGCCTTCCGAATGTCCGCCATGGACAGCTGCGTCTTCTTCACGGTTCGTGAGGTGCTCAGGCCGTCAAAGGTGGCCGCCTTCATGAAACGCCACGCACGGTCGAGGAAGTCCACCGTGGCTGTGTGCGCTGTGGGGAGACCGCGCACAGCCTCAAAATCGAGGGGCGTTGTGTCCTTCAGGTGAAGTGGCCACGACCGTGACATGTCACGTGTGGCACAACTGTCACCTCTTCTTTCCCCCCCCACCCCGTGTTGCATCGCTGCAAGAGCCTCCTGCACGTGATGGGGTAGGTCCTGGCCCTGCATCCTTAATATTTCGGCATACAAGGTGACGTCATTCAGACCCAAATCCCGTGCGTCGGGTGCCTTGGTGCCTAGGAACTCGGCTCGTGGAGGGCACGGGCGGCGCTGTCCTGTGCGGCTTCGGCCTCCCGCGTCATTTGGAGGCCATAGCCCAGGTACCTTCTGAGCGTGTCCAGCCGCGTGTGTCCTGTCATCCGTAGGAGGTGCTCCTCCGACATACCCTGTGCTGCCAAGTGCCGTGCCGCTCCTTTTCGCACAGATGGTAGGGCCGACAGTGGGTTCTCGCTGCGTAGCGCGTGGCGTACCCTGTTGCGCAAGGCCGTCACGTCCTGAAAGAGCCGCTGACGTGGGAGTCGCTGGTTCAACAGGTGGACAAGGATGGACGCATCCTCGCCGGGCAACATCGCACCAACTGGGTACGGGCCACGGAACCTGGCTCCTTTGCCGTACCGCAAGGTCATCGTGAGGCGAGCCATTGGCGCATGTCTCCCTACTCTCCTGCCCGATGTTTCCACCATGACCGGCTCGATGCGGACGTCTTCCGCGTGGAGGGAGCCAATGTCCCCCGCCCGCGCCGCGCTGCACCACATCATCATGAGAAAGAGGGCCGCATGTGGACAATCTCGCATGAGTGTCCGGTGTGCCTTTTCTACCTCCTCGTGTGTTACCGGTGCCGGTGGGTTTGTCGGCGCACGTCGCTCGAAACGGTGTGTTGCCGTCATAGCGGCTCTCCAGCTCGGGTCCTTTGAAATGTCTATCGGATCCCGTTGGTTGGTGTACAGCGGTATGTTGAGTAGGGCACCCTTGATGAGTGCCAGAACCTTGGAAATGGTTGTCCACTTCCACCGCCGTGCCTCTGCCGCGCGGCGAACTAACTCTATCGCCGCCTCTGGGAGGTTGGCCGTAAGCAGATCCTCCGGCATTTGGCGTAGTTCGCGCAGCCACCGTATGTGTCCTTTCCGTTGTGCAGGTGTCACCGCCGACCATGCCAGCTGACTCACGTGAGGGGGTTTGTCTGGATAAATGAACCAGTGTCGCGGGCAAGCGTACCCCTTCGGACGCTTGCCGCCCCCGTTTAAATTGGGACGGTGCTTGGTGCGGAGGGCGTTAAGCTCCTCTAGCTCCTCCTCCGTGGTATGCTCCTGTTGAAGACCAGTGGGGAGTGGTACTGGACGTTGCCGCTGTCGCTGTCGTCCCTGTGCCGGTCGTGATGGTGGTGGTGGTGGGGGGGGTGGAGTGGAGAAAGGCGTTGGTTGTTGTTGTTGTTGTTGTGGTCTCATCGTCGCCGGTTCTGCTGCTCTCGGTGGCGGTGGTTCCACAGTGGGACGACCTCTGCGTTTTCGGTACATCACCGTGCCGTTCAAAGCCGGGAACTCGGGCCAGTTGGCTCGGTCTGTAGGCAGGTACAGACCGACCACCGCCTCCTTCGGGTTCCTTGTTGGAGCGTAGTAGCCCTTTGCAGCTCCCTTTTTTCTGTTGATTCGGCCTTGAAACTTTGCGCCGAGCACGAAACATCGCTCTGGCAACGGATTCCCATTGTCCGGACGTGTGCCAGCCTGGATAACCGGTGGTAGACCCCTCCGCGTGCCAGACTGTACAAACAGCGCTGGGCGAAGAAGAATAGAGTGATGTTGATGGTGCGTCTCGCTACGTGCGGCGTCGCCATTATCACTCTCTGTTCCGGTGCTACTCAGCAGAAGACTGTCCTGTTGGTCCTCGTAGTTGGCGCGTCCAAAAGCGAGGACGGGAAACCCCAGTCGCATGATGGCGTCCGCCATGTCGTGTGGTGTGGAAGAGGTAAACTGGTAGCGATGCGCTCGCATCGCGACGCACGTCACGTCTAGTGATCGTTTCGAGCCCTCAGCCATGTTGGCCAGTGCGCTGGCTATCCACATGTAACCCAGCTGGCGTCTGCGCAGCTCGGTTTCCACCTGCGCGTACGCTCGGATGATGTCCTCCTCGTCCGTCGTTCGTCCTCTTGTCGTTGTGGTGGTGGTGTTGGTGGTAGTGGTAGCTCTTTTTGCACCACCATTCCCGCCTCCGCCGTGTACCTCTACTTCCTTGTTCATCGCCGTGGCTCCTCTTTTGTCGAGCAGTATATCACGCATGGTTGAAAGAAAGGTTGTTTTGTTTTCGCCCTGCTCCAACACCTTGTGTAGGTAGGGTCTGAGCCGTTTCGGCAGTGTTCTCGGGTGCCGGATGTGCACCCGTAGGTATTTGGCAAAGAAAAGCGTCACCACGAAGATCCCGCAATCTTCGCTATAGCGCTCTTGCCGAAACCATTTGCCCTCGAAAATTTTCATCTCAGGCCACCAATGTTTTATCTCCTGCACCAGGTCCCGTTGCACAAGTGGGGACGGTGCCGAGTCATAAAAGGTGAGTTTAAATGTGGGGGTGGTCGCACTCCCTTCCGTCACCTTGATCCTTTCTAATATTCCCGCAATCCAATGGTGGCGCATGAAAAGTGGGAAAAAGAGGTGTTCGCCCTCTTTTTCAGGAAACCGCTTCTCAATCTCCTTTGCCCGAGCCGTCGTCATCCTTGGGAGTGTGTCGCATGGAAGTACCGACTGTTTCGGTAAATACCTTTGCAGGATTTCATCCAACTCCAAGTTCGACGTTTTGCCCTCGGCAAGGTCGCCACCCTCGTATCGCAACACCTTATATTTTCTTTTCGTCCTTCTCCCTCCCGCTGGTTTTAGTGTTGCTGGGGTTGTTGTTTTTCCAGTAGGAGGCTTCCGTTTTTTGAGTATTCTTGTCGGGATGGGAATTGTTCCACGTCATCCCTCACCATTAACGCGTAATCGCCACCCCCGCGGTACTGTACGCGTCGTCCACGCCCTTCCTTTGTAGTGGCTGTGGTAGTGAATGGCTTCGGAAAGTTGAGAGGCGTTTGTTTTTGTTGGCGCTGCTGCGTATGTAGCAACTGGTTCACCAATTGTCTGATGTTGTGCAACTCCTGTTGCGTGTTTCCCATGTCCATGGCAGCGATCTGCTGCCCTTGGGCGTCATATATCGGCTCTGTGTAGCCGCTGCCGATCAATTCTGTTTGCCTCTGTTGCTCGTTCCTCCTTAGGTCGTATATTTTCTCAAATATGCCGTTGCCAGTGGTGGATCCATCACCTCCGCCACGTATTTGGAAGTCGTCCTCCAGTAACTGGGCATTAAGCTCAATAAATTCCGGATGATCCGGAAAAAGGGGGTATTGCAATTGTGCCACACGGGCACCGTACGTGCTTTGCGTGCACGCGTCGAATTGGAGGAAAATCCCCCAATTATGGAATTGTATCCGCTGTCTAGCGGAACAATTGAACATGAGCTGGCGTAGGCACGCCAACCCATGTTCCTTCTCCTTTGCAAAGAACAGGTACTGTCCCACCAGTACCTCCGTGGGCGTGAGACGCCCAATCTTTGCTTTTGAAATGAAGGCTTTCTTTGAGCCCTCCATTTCTTCTCCACTTTTTGTAATGGAGTTGACGCGCGACCAAAAGCTGCGCGCGATATCCAGGTCCCCTTTCCAGGGAAACCTGGTCAACTCCTGCTGAAAGAGGAGGTGTTCCTTCAGGTTGGTGTTTTCACTCTTCTCCCCTTCCTTGGGGTCGAGTGTTTGCACACCGGTTCGCACAAGGTTTATCGAAGCCTTCATGGCGGTGTTTTTTAGGTCCTCTAAGGAGGCAATGTCGTCTCTGTCAGTGGCAATCTTCCACGATCGCCGGAAGATTTCAAGCCGCTCTCCCGAAAAGCATTGTCCTGCCAGTTCCAATATGTCAGACATNAAGACGCTCCCGGAACCCCTCCACGCCAAAGTCACTCAACAGACTTAATGGAAAACACAAAAGATTAATTTTGTCTCTACACTGGTGCCCTACCGTTTTTTACCATTGCTTGTAAACCTCGGGATGGGATACAAAGCATGTAGAGGCCAGTCTGAAAAAAGGGAGATATAAAAATTAATAAAAATAAAATAAAAATAAAAAAAGAAAAAAAATTTTTTTAGGTTTGCGGGTGGGCGGGCTTTAAAATGAATTCTCGAACTTCTAAAGGAAGTCGAGGCGTGGACCTATGTACAGATTCATAAAATAAAAAGATATGGAAAAAGAAAGAATTACAATAGGTACACGCAGCCATATTCACACCACCATATATATATATATATAAATATGTAATTAAATAGTTATTTATTCCTAGACGACACGCTTGTGATTTCACAATGTATAACCACGGCTAAACTAACACCGCAGAATAACACACACGTATCGGAGCATATTTCTCTTTAACTTTCTTCACAGTATATCTGCCATTTAATGTTGTACAAACATTATTTATGTGGTTTACAAAAAGTATATCTTTTGTCAATGCGAAGATTTTGTGTTAATTCTACTTCAATATATAAAATGATAACCTAACTAGAATAACTTTCATATAGTGTAACTCATGTATTTTACATGTGAATGCAATCTTGTTACCATAATTTCAATAGTAAAATGAGAAAAAATTAAAAAAGAAAGTGAGTAAAATAGATGCACAAATAAATCCCAATACTTTTATTTAATAATACAAAAATAAAATATAACAGATTACAAAACAAAAAAGTGAGACTATTAATTTTTCATTGCCTTTCAAGATTTTTATTTTAAAATTATAGAAAAAAAGTTATTTTTTTCTCTTAAAAAATTAAACCATATGGCTTAAGGAAAGCTAACTAAATATAAAATGATTGTACGTTCCATATAGTTTGTATCCTTTCAATATTTAGACTGAAACAAAAAAAAAAGAAATCAAATAAGAAAGACATTTGCCCAGAAAAAGGTTATAAATCCGAAATAATCCATAAACGACATTATTTATTTTTTTCCTCTTGCATCTAATTTTCATGAAAAAGGTTCTTTTTTGTCGAAGGAATTCATAAGAGAAATGAAAAACGAAAGTAAAAGATAGTGTCAACAATAATTGTGTAGAAAAAACCAGCAAAAATTCATTTTTATGAAATTATTAAAGATAGAAGAAATAAAAAAGGAAAATAAAAAAAGGAAAAATAACAATATTTCACAAATCAAACTTTAATACCATTTTTTGCATAAAAAAAATTTCCATTCCATTTATTTGTACAACCAAATGGAATACTAATAAAGACAAAAAACTCCTCATTCTACTTCTATTTTTCACGTCATGATTCAAAAAACAAATAACGTGTTGAGAAGCAACAAAATTGAAGAAATCATCAAATTTGAGGGAATATTTTAATGAACTTCAATTACATGATATCAAATGATAAATGAAAGAGAAATAGAAAGAAAAATCATTAATTTAAAATGAAATCATTATTTTTAACGCATCAGTCAGCTTTGTGACTTTTTGTTCCATTATTTGAGTATAATTTCCGCGACGGCTTTGGATGCCATTTTTCGCCCATATTTCCGCCAATGCGGCGTAATTTGCGGATTTCTTCGCGCTTTTCACTGCAGCTTTCGCATAAGTCATGTGTTCGGAAGCTTTTAAGACAGCTTCATGAACTTTTGCTTCCGCATCGTTTAGTTGACGTCCATGGTGTTAGCATCCGAATCTTTTTGCAGTTGTGAATAAACATCAAAAAAGTCTACGTAAATAAATGTTTTCTGCTCATTTTCTTGTGATTGTATGGTTTTAGTATCACTTTTTTCGATATTTTGGTGACCCGAACAATTATTATGCGGCATCTTTACATTTAAGTTATCTGATGGTGATGATTTTGATGCATTTCCTTCATTTTCTGGTATTTAAGAACTTTTGGACACATCTTGTTATCCCAAAGTGGATGTAGATGGACCAGGTGTGCTTCCCGTTACCCCATCACTTGTCACTGATCCCAATTCGGAAACATCTCCAGTTGATGAGCCCCCACTTCCAGAAGTAATAACGGTATCAGCTGTTTGACTTTTTTGTGTTGAATCACTTAAATCTGACTTTTGTTCACCATCTGTAACAATGCGGGTGCTTCCTTTGCCACTTTTTGCATTCTTTCCATCTTCTTCTTGTTTTCTGAAGACTCAGATGAATGCGTTGTATCTGATAATGCTCCAGGACCACTACTCTCTCCATGTGAATTGCATTTTTGTAGCTTTTGTTGCTTTTCTTAATATTGTGTTCCGATGTTTAGACTCACTTCTACATTAACAGTAGGAATTACAAGTTCTCTTGGAGCACGTACATCTAAGCAAAAAGGTGGTTGCGATATTTGTTGTTTTGGTTGCTTTTGTGCTTGTTATGACGAAGGTGCCACATTTACATTAGGATCGGTATTCCCTAATTGTTGATGTTTAAAGGAATCCGGTGATTTCACATCCGGAGTTCCTCCATTCTGAGACTGCACACCACCACCTCCAGGTTTAATCTTCGTATCTTCGTTTCCTCCCACTTGCATAATTAAGGGTTTTCTTACTCCTCACATTTGGCACATCTTTGGTTTGCTCCTTCGTATCTTCTTTTCCTTCTATTGTGGTGGAATCTGTTCCACTTTAGTCATCTTTATTCGCCCTCTCCTCCGCCTCTTGCATTGCCCTTCGTGCCGTTTCACACGCACGCTTTGCATCATCTGCCGTCTTTGCCACATCTGCCCCCTTCGTGTTGTGTGGTAGTTGCCACTTACTGTTCTTTACTGGCGGCATTTGATGCGTTTGCGTATTGGTTTTTCATTTTGTGCATTATGTGTGGCATTGAAAGTGTGGTCTGCGAGCTGCACGGCTTTTTCTGCCGTCTGTTTGGCGCTCTTCTTTGCTGCTTGAATGGGCGAAGGGTTATCGTCTTTATTCTCAGTTTGTTCGGATAACGTGATTCCCCTTTGGTAGTATGTATTGCGATGATGTGTTGGTTGGATTGCGTTTGTGCTTTTTCGGATTCTGAAAGCGGTGCAAACACACACATATAGACATAACACCATCACAAAGAGTGCAGTGAGACGTGTGCAGAACATTACTTTAGTGTGTTGATGGTTAACTGGTGAAAATAATCGTTTGTGGATTCTAAGAAGGAAAAGGAAAAGTAGAAGATGTGACAAACGTATTGTATGTAAAAAAGTATGTTTTTTAGAATGCAAAAAAACATTGAGAAACATACAGAAGAGCATGCGCTTTCTTCTTGAGAAAGTCGTTATCGTTACTCTCACAAGTCAATATACCATTATTTCGTCAAGGTAACACTATTTCAATGTATATATATAAATATAAGTTTGACTATTATTGTAAGAAAAATGAAATGAGCTAGTAGTTACCAATGCACCAAAATATTATAGCTCAGATAGTTATACTAAAGCACAAAACAGAAGCAGGCTTACATACATGTCAGATTTATTTTCAAGAAAAAAATACATCCATTTTAGTAACATGATTCAAATGTGTGGCAATGAAAAATAAATTACTTTCCTACTTTAATTAAAACTCTTTTAAACACATATATGTTTTATTACACGCGAATACGCATTACAGAATGGGCATAATTTACTATGACATAGAATTAAATTAAAAAAAGAATTAAAAAAAGTGGACACGAGAAAGAGTACAAATATCATCCATTGTGGGTTCCAGCAAAGCATTACACTATCAAGAGCGGACGTTTTCATTACATTCTTTTTTCAAACACATGGCTTAAAAGCAAAAATAATTACATTTCCAATGTTGTGGATTTAAAGAATGAGTGAAATACAAAAGGACAAAACTGAAGAATTCACTAAATCCCCTTCAACTTGGTACCTCCTTTTTATTCCAATATGGAAGAGAAAAGGAATAAATAATAAAAGCGATAACCAATAAAGTATTGATTCCAGCATAAAGAGATGGGGAGAAAGTCTAATACTAACTTCATCATTTGTGCCTCTTACTTTAATAACCTTTTTTTACAATAACAAAAACCATGCATAATGCACTTTTTGTGCATCAAACTGTTTCATTCATTTTCTTTTCATTACTGTCAAGGTAACATTATTATACGTTTTGCAAATCTTCATATTTTGTGAATCATTCATTGAAATCATGTGACCATCTTTACGCATTTTATATTCCACAAAAAGTAATTGAAAAACACATCAACATATAGAAGTGTTATTCACATATGTGAACACTGCCAAAAGAGAAAACAAAATTAAAAATTACTTCTTTCTCGCTGATGAATAGACGTCTCGAAACAACTAACCCCTGCTAAAACAGCTTTCCTCTGTACGAAAGTAAATGAAAACATTTATACACAATCCATGGTTGATATGCGTTGTACAAAAAATGCCGTTTTATAGAAAGGAAAATGTACTTTTCCTATGAATTTCACTTTCACACTTCCGGCAAAAAAAAATCCATCTTTATAGTTTGCGCACGAGATACTGCTTATCATCACAAATAAAGAAAAACTAACTCTACGGAAAATACATCTTTGCACAAAAAGAAAAAAACAGTAACACAAGAATCTATAAACAATTAATTGTATCTAAACTAAAAAATAAAAGATATTTTTTATTTTTTGAATTTTAAAAAAAATAGATACATAGAACAAAAGAAAATATTTTTTTACTTTGTGCATGCCCGAAAGTAAATGAAGTAGTTGAAGAAAATATCTCATAGCAATACAGTACTCCATTTTTGTTTTTTCTCTCTAAACATGAATTTCAAAAATAACGCAAAAAATTATAATCTTATTGAAACAGAATTTACTTTTCTTTAGTTACAATCGCAGAGTAAAATTTTTTTTCACTTTATTTCCATTACTTTTCATTTTTTTGATTAATTCCCTTTTTTTGCAAATTGTATTTCAATAAATTTCAACGGATTTTTCCATATAATTTTTTCTCTAAAAAAAGAAAGCACATTTTTTTTGGTATCTTTTTTATTTTTGTAGTTTTTTCTTCAAAATGGATGCAAAAAAAGAATTATCACTGAAAGGGTAGAAATTATCCAAACAGATGTGGAATGTGTTGCCGTCCTGTCCAGTGTGTTTAGATCAGAAAATCTTTTTGTGTGCTCTTCCATTTTTGCTGTTATGTTCTCTTCTGTTTCATTCTCAACAGAACTTTCTGATTTGTTTCCAGCAATTGTTTTAGGCGTTGGCTCAGACTTACTTTCTTCAACTTCTGATGGATTCTTTTTTTTATCTTTTGTTATGTTTTGATTTGTTGTGTTCCCAGAAAGGCCTTCTGTTTTGTTCAAAGAAACTGTTTGAGTGTTCGGCTTCCCTTTTTCTTCTTCACTTTTTAATGGACTCATTTTTTCATTTTCTGTTTCCTTCTGGACTTCATCTTTTTTAATTTTATGCGAAGGTGTGCTTTGTGTGACTTCTTTCCCATTTTCTTTTGGTTTCGAATTTTGTGAAGTCTCATTTTGTAATGTTATATTCATTGTTTTTCCACTTTGCGTTTTGGGTAATGGCGGCAATACTTTGCTCCCCCCTTTAGGATCCGAAGGCTTTGGTGTATAGTTAATCTTTTCCACCTCAACTTTAACTTTAGGAAGATCCTCATTTAGCTTCTGTAGTTCCTTTTCAGCCTTTTCGGCATGTGACTGCGCTTGCTTCACAAAAGTTTCCATTTCTGTTAAATGGAATTCATTCGTTGACTGGATAGAGTTCAACGCGTTCCTCACAGACTCTTTGTTCTCATTCAAGCACTGCACACTTTGTGTGGCCATTTCTTTCTTTTGTCTTGCCGTTGCAAGAGCGGACTCTTCCTTCTGTAATTGGGATATTAAGTCTTCTTTGGCATTGTTTGGAGCGGAATTCAATCTTCTTCTCAACACGGCAACAGCATCTTCTTTTTCGTTTATAGTTCGAGCAAGCTGCTGTACAATTGCTGTTCCACTTTGGATAAGCGAATCTGTTTGGTAGAGATAAAGAGTTGCTGGGACCTCATGCTTTGCTTTTGTGGCTGCGTTGACATTGTCTTTTTTAAAGTTCAAGTATGACTCTATGCTATTAGCCGCTGATTCTGCTTTTCTCCCAAAATCGTTTAATGCATTTGACAGATCCACTGCATCCTGAGTATCTACTTTCTTATCAATATCTGCCAAAGCAGCCATTTCTTTCGCTTCATCTTCTTGAAGTTGCTTTAACGACGTGTCAATATGAGCAATATTACGTTCAACATTTTGTTTCTTCTCTTTTACCGAGTTGATCATATACGCAACTCCATTCTTTGCATTTGTTGGCGATTTTTGAACAACAACTTCTATTTCCTCCAAAATAGAAGAAAATTTGGTTTTCTGTTCACTTGCAACACTTTGATAACTTTTCGCTTTTTCGATTTCTTTTTTCGCTCTATGCGCAATTTTAATGATACCCAAATGAAGCCATGGAATATTAAAACTTTGATATATTTTAGATATTTTATTGAACGCTGTTTCAGCTTCTTGGAGAAGTTTTTCTACTTTTCCTTTTTCTGTCTCATAGTTTTCTCCATCCTTTTCCGCATCTTGTATTGCTTTTCTCTTCTCTTCATCGCCATCTTCATTGTTTTTCTCTGCCTGTTCCAATTTATTCTGTATGTTTGCAATCATTTCCATTAGTTTCGAAGCACTTTCAATGGCTTCGCTCGTTTTTGTCTTTGCAATTTGTGCCTCTGCGGATGCGTTATCGGCAATTTCAATGATCTTTTGGAGATACGGTTTTGCGTCATTCATATCTTTTACATCTCTCATCCCTTCTTCTTTCTCTCGTATCATGTGATTGAGGCCGCTGTAGACATACGAGTCTGCATTATTCACATTATTCGCTTGACTCAAAATTTGATCGATTTCTTGTTTGGCATTATTCCATTTAATTTTTGTAAAATCGAAATTAATTGGTAATGGCGTACGGGGAGGAGGTCTTGGTTGACCTTCATAAGAGACATCTGTAAACCCTTCCATTTCATCGTCTTCATGATTATATTCTTCTTCAATTGGTTCATCATCCTCTTCGAGTGTTTTTCCATGAAAGAAAATACCCTTTGCGTGTGTCTTTTCACCATTTTGGTTACATTTGGAAACGGAATTGGATGTAAATGGGGAATGGGTTTTTCTTGCACTTATTGCAATTACGGAAAAGCACAGAAAAAGTGCAAACAAACAAATTAGTATACTCCGGAAAGACATGGTTGGCGTGAATCAGTTTTTTTGTGCGGCTTGGAAAATCTTATTCTAAGAAAAAGAAGAACCAAAAAAGAAAATGTAAACGTATTGTTGCAACTGTAAAGATAATAATTCAAGCAATAACTAATAGAAACATAATGCAATGAAATTCGTGTTTTATTTTTAATCGTATTGCATTACTACACAAATCCACACTTAATGAAAGTGTATGACAAATATTTATGCAACGAGAAAAAAACGTTAAAGCTTTATCAGAAAAACTTCACTTTTGTTGAAATCATAGTATAGATTACTTTATTTCTCTTTTCATCTTTAAGAACATTCGATCTGTTTTAACCGTTTATAGTTACGCAGGGCTCGTTGCATCCACAAATATTGTTCTTCTCGCACATATTCCTTTTTTCTTTCCAACTCCTTTCTTGTCAACACTTCCTGTTACTGTAAAAGTCCAGTGTAGATCTGACAAAACGAATAAATTTCTATTTTTCACATAATAAACTCAGAATGAGCAGTTTCTTGCGTAGATAAGAAAAGAATTATGTTGGAGATAAATCCACAATTTGGGTGACCGTACACTCTTTTGAATTATATTCTGGTGTTCCTTTTATGGTCAAAAAAACAAACCATTTCGTGTCTTTTTTCTTTGGATTCCAGTTGTTTTTCATCCGTCAGATTTCATGCATGACTTACATAATTTCTATTTAACAAATAGTCTCTTTCCTCTCCGTAGTAGTTCATGTATCAAATAGATGGTTTTTCTGAATGCGCCGTTTCGCTCTGTCCGATTCAATAGAAGGATGGTTTGGCAACAGTACTGACGAAACATGAATTTAAAGAGACGCACAAAAGTAGTAAATCTGCAGTGTAACTTTTGTAGATCATGGTGGCAAACCCTATAACTAAACAAGATATATGAAAATGACATAATTTGTGTTTCCTTTTAAAAATAGTAAAACAAATGGAATGAAAACAATACACATAAACTATTACACGTTGCAGTCAAAATTAGAAACGGTACAACAAATATATTAAAACAAAAAAAATTGTATAAAATACGAACTGAAATATCACACTACTGCAATGTAATTTAATCCTCTCATGACATATTTTTACTTTCAAATTCGTCGAAAAATATGAATCTTCCAAATGCACATTTCACATGCACAATCGTCATACGCAATTAAGAATGAAGTAATTATCATTACACCTCATTTTCCTTCGCTCAGAAGCGTTAACAAAAAAAGTATGGTTCCAATAGTTTTCCAAATACACGCACACTGCACAGTGTTGCTGTCAGAGGATGGGGATGGTGAAACAGCATTTGTGTGTTGTTTGGATTGTGCCTTCACACTTTCCACATTCTCTTCTTCTTCCATACCACTGCTGCCATGCACAGGATGTGTGTTGGATTCTGCACTGTCACCTTCTGTCGGTAAGGAATAACCGTTGTTTGCTGTTTCTTTTTCATTCACATCATTTCCCGTCTCACTCATTGCTGGATTGCACTGATGTATCTTTTACTGACTCATTCCTTGTTGAACTGTTTATACTCTCATTCTGCTTCACTGGCTGTCCCTCCACACTCCTTCTCTTTTCTCCGAGTATCGTTTTGTTAGCCCTTTGTACAACCTCCTCCGCCTTGCCTTTGGCATGAGCGGCACTCTTTGCCAAGCTTATAGCGCGTGCCAATGTGCTATTGGCGTTTTTTTACTTCTTGTTCAGCATTTGCTGCACCATTTTGGGCAGCTGCGGATTGAGTTGCGGTTACAGTTACATCATTGACTCCTTTTCGCACCGCGTCAAGAGCATTGGAAGTCTTGTCTTTGCGTTCCTTCACTTTTTGCAATACATTCTCAGCCAATGCTTCCACCTGAACCATTTCTTGTGCAGCACTTTCAGCCGCTTTGACGAGATCTTCAATTTTTACGGCAAATTCATTAGGAGAAGTTTTCTTTAAGACGTTTATTTTTGTCACTGCTGTGTTTACGGCGTTACTCTTTTGCTTCACGTCTTCAAGGTGTTGCGTGGCTGTCTTCCATGCCATCAACGCTTTGGAATTGGCTACGAGCGCTAATGCGGTGTGTTTCGCCTTTTGTGTCCTTGTTACCTCTTTTTGTACGCTGAGAAGTGCATTTGTTACTTTTTCCGGTTTTTCACGTGCAGCTTGGGACGCATCCTCTGCATTCCGACATTGTGCTTTGGCTTCATCCACTGTGGCTTTGCTCTTTGCAGAATCCGCAGCTTTGGCGGCTTTATTAGACTTTCCTTCAGCATCTGCAAATGCGCTGTTAGATTCACTTACTTTTCCTTCAAGGACTGTTTGTGATGTTTTTGAAATGGCATGTTGTGCCGTGATGTCTTCTTTGATGTCTTGAGGAGAGGCATTCACTATTTCCTCCAACTCCTTCCAAACAAGTTTGATGGATTCTGCTACTTGTAATGCACTTAAATGGGCACTCTTCGCTGCATTGCATGATTTCTGTGCGTTTGCAGCAGAACGAATAGCCTTTGCAGTGTAACTCACCTTTTCCATAGTATGAACTGCACGGATAAGCGCTTTGAGGACATCTTTTGCTTTCTATTCTTCTTCTTTTGAGGCCGAAGCGGAATTTGTGGATTCCGTGGCTGTGATTGAGGCTGCATTTATTTCCTCCGTTTTTACCTTTGTGAGAGCTTCATTTGCTTTTCGTTTATGCTTCTGCACTTCGCGTTTGAGTTGAGAGATTTCTTTTTGCTTTTGATCGACAGTTTCCATCGAAACAATTGCGGCCTCTACTTGCTCATTTATTCCATCCAATGCACTGCTTGTGGGATCTTTTTGCAGCGTTGTGATATCTTTTATAGCATTTTCAGGTTCTTTTTTATTCTCACTCACTTTTGTTTCGTGTTCATCTGCTTTGGTAAGTGCACTATCAGCCTGTGAAGAGGCAAGAGCAACCTGCGCGATGTAATATGCCTTCTCTACTTTATTAACTGTTTTTTTTATATTTTTGAATGCTGAATCCGCCTCCTCCTCTTTCTTCGCTGCTGTGGTGGCATCAGATTCAAATTCTATGGCTGAAGATTTCGCGTTTGTTTTTTATGCATTTTCACGCGATGTCTTGGCAGAATCCGTTTTTTCTTTAAGCTTTTTCATAACATCATGGGCATCCGTGATGATTTTTACATTTTTTCCGTATCTTTAATAGCATCTTGTGCAGCATCGATCTGATTTTGTATTTCTATCTGTGCACTTTCAGGAGAACCTGCTTGAAGTTTATTAAGTTCACTCACAGTGTTTGTCGCCTCATTTTTCTTATTTTCTACTTCACTTACGTGTGCAGATGTTTTCGTGAGTGTTGCACTTACTTTGGAAGAAGAAATGATAACCATAGCTATGTATTTTGCTCGTTCAGTCTTTTCTGCTTCAGTCCGTACCTTAACTAATGTATTACCTGTTTCTGTCATCTGATTGTCCACATTTTGAGCCGCTATTTTTGCAGCCTCTAAACTTTTTTCAGCTTCATTTGTATCCGTCTGTGTCTTCACAGTTGTCACAGCGCTAGTTGCTTCATTCCTTTTGGCCTCCGATACCTGTTGTGCTGTTTTTGCCTTGTTAACTTCTTTATCAACTTCATCTTTCGCATTTACCGCAACTATCTTTTGCTCTTCAACACTTTTGATAACATTTTAAGCATATCCTTTCGCAATAGTATCAAATTCTTTTAAAATTGTTTCGGCATTGGTTTGCTTTACCACAGCGCTGTCATAATCCCTCTTTGCATTGTTGTAAGCTTTGATAGCTTTGTCTTCTTCCATAATGTTCTTTACCTGAATTAACGCAACTTTTGCACCAATAGAGGCTGCTTTGGCATTAGCGATATTCATATTTGCTTCTCTTATTGATTTCTTTATGTTACTTTCTTTGGATTTGATGTTTGTAATCGCCATTTCTCCAGCAGTTCTAGCAGTCGCAAGGACAGCCTTCTTAGCATCCTTATCTGTGCTTGAGTCCATATTCTTTGCACTTTCAAGTTCTGTTCTTGCTGCTTTCACCTCTATTTATAGAGTTGCTGCAGCTTTAAGAGCCTCTTCTACTTTTTCTTTTGCTTTTTTCATTTCTTTTTGTGCCTTTTGTGCCTCATCGTTCACTTTAATAACATACTCATTAACAGACGAGGAAACATCATTTAATTCCTCAACTTCCGTTTTAACTTTTTCCGTTTGTTCCACATCTACTTTTTCTAGTGCGTTGACATTTTTTAGTGCAGCTTTTCCTTCATCCAATAGTGTCTTTATTTCATCTTCTGCACCTTTAATTTTCGCTTCTACGTCAGTTAGAGCTCTTTGAATTTCTTGAGATTCACTTTTCGTTAACTGATCACTCATTTCTACGCCGCGAATTCCGGAGGGATGTGATTTGTGTATTGATACGTGTTTGAATTGAAGAGAAGACTTCCCTTCATATGATTTGTGTGTTTTCATTGCAATGGAATGAGACGTCAAAAAACACAAAGAAAGAAGAATACACAAAAATACATAATTGCTCATTGTGACTTAGAAATCGGATCTAAAAGGTAAGAAAAGAAACGAAAAATGTAAAGCGAGAAAAATGTTTACATCAATAAGAATAATATGTGATTTAAAAGCATAGAAACACATCTGTTTTTTAGAAAATAGTCTAACTTCTTCAATATTTAAAAAATTATATTATGTATTTACAAAGTATTTCTTGTATCCCTCACTAAAACATTTTCTATTAAATAAAGTAAACAAAGCATTTATCTAAAATGTTTCTTACCTCCCTTATTAAAAATAAGAGATAATAACTTTTTTATTTTTAAAAAAGTGAAATGATTACAGCAATACCTCACAAAGATGATTAAATATTTCTTATTGTAGGATATTAAGTAAAAAATGAATTTATTCATCTTCCTTATGTTTTCCAAACGTCAATGAAGACATAAGTTTTTAAAATATAATTTCACCATCACATGTTTATGTACAGAGATTTATTCTTTCTTTTCTGTGTTTATCGCCTGCTTTTATTACGCACATCAAAAGTAATACCAGTCACGTTTATTTAGAGATCAAGTTGACATAAATATTTTATGTAAATGAAATACAAAATACAGAATCCAAAAACATTTCATAGAATTTTATGATATTTATGTACACTACTTTTACCACTAGCGAAACTATGCTCATTTATTAAGTGAACATATATATCAAGTTGCTCGCCAGAAAGAGGCATCATATCTTGATTTTGATTGCTAAGTACTGAAACATTAATGTTTGGTCCAAAATAGATGTTTTTCTGTATTTCTGGGACATACAATTGCAAAATAAATGGCCAACATATCCATCACGCATTACTTGACGCATCCATAAGTGGACTATATACACCTTTTTTATGCGGTTCATTAAATTTGTCCTTTGTTTGACTCTGAGCATTTGTCCAATTCAGATAACTCCCATCAATTAGTGTGTACAAAGTGCAAAAACCATAAAATCCAATTGTGAAGATAAAAAACGGACTGTGCAAAATGTTCGTACATCCATTGTAAATGTAAAAATATGATGCCTTTTATTAAATACTAAACCTTTCTGATTGAGTTAAGTCAATAAAGAAAGGTAAAAAGGGAAAGATACCAAAATCATTCGTCACGAAAAATAAAAGAATTCCACAAACATGAATCGTATGCTTTAACAAACAATTTTTAAATAGAATATTACACATTTATTATTCATAATCAAGATCCCATTTAATGCAAAAAAAATGAAATACAAATTGAACTATAAAGAAAGTGGTTCTCCAAGAGAGCCCAATTCAACGAAATCATTACACTTTCTCTGTTCATTAACAAAAATATAGTAAAGAGTATTAACTATTTTTATGAAAAACAAAAAATTAAAGCCCAAATATTGAATCCCAATCAAACAAACATATTGTAAACAAGGAAAAACACAAACATTCTTATTTTATAGAATTACACTAGCACATACAGTGCAGTGCATACCATCCATGTTATTGTGTATATGTATCCGCAGAATTCAGGAGAAAAACTGCTGTCCTGAGATGGCAATGTTTTTTTGGCCGGCTGCACTCCATCATCTTTGTGGGCATCCAAACTGCCACTGTTGGAGAGAGCGGATTCATCGGTGTCTTTCTTCTTCTCATCGGATCTGTCCACTGTACTTTCTGTAGCGCTTTCCTTCTCTGTCTTTTCCAAATCTGTTGTAGCTTTTTCATTTATTGATGCTTGCACTTGTGTCGTTACCTTTCCATCTTGAGAAGATGTATTTGTTGTTGAATTAAGCGCAGATTTTTCTCCTGAAGAGTGATTCTCCTTTGTATTAGTTTGAATATCTTTCCTCGCACTCTGAAGAACTTTTAATGCCTTTACTTTTGCGCTCTCTGCCTTATTCACTTCCTTGTTAGCGGTGGTGAAGGCTTGATGCGCCTTTTGCTCGTGCTGTGCGGAAATGTTTGCAGCCATCTCCACTTTTGCGTATTCCGTTGGTGCTGTTTCCACAGTGGCTGCCTCAACTGCTATCACCGCAGCGTTGATGGCATCCTTTTGTTTATTCATCTCTTCCTGTGCGGTGTTGATGTTCTTCAAAGCTTCTTGTATTGTGGTCAGAGCGTTCTGTGCAATCTGTAACTCAGCATTTGCTGCACTCTTTGCTTCATCGCTCGTGGAAGTACCCATGGCATCTGTAATTGCTTTTACAGAAGCTGATGTGTCCTTCTCTTTCTGTGCAATCTGATCCGCGTATGTTTTTACATTATTAATGGACGCCTGCACATTAGCAGCAGCAACAACAGCCTTTGTGTTATACTTTGCTTTGGTAACTTTATCGGCTTCTGTTTTTACATTTGTAAGGGAAGCATTCGCTTTTCCAACTTCTATTTCAGCGCCTGACTCTGATGATGCGGCACTTGTTGCTTTGTTCTCAATTTCGGTAACACTCGTTTCAGTTTTTATTGCGTTCAAGAAGTTGACTGCTTCATCGTATTTTTTCTTTGCCTCTTTTTGTGCTGTGTTAGCTTTTTCTGTTTCCGTACCCATTACACTATTTGCCGTTTTTGCTGCACCAAGCTGTTTTGTCACCTGATCGTTAACTCCTTTAGGGTATTTCTTGAGACTTTCTTCTATTTCCTGCAAAGTAAGAGATGAGGAGCTCTTTACTTTCACTGCCTCATCATAATACCCTTTTGCTGTGACAGAAGCTTTTTTAGCTTTTGCAACCGAAACAATTGCCTTTGACATGTGCTTTGCTTTTAAAACCTTATTTGTTTCAACAGTAACGACATTAAAGGCATTCTTTGCTTTTTCAACCTCATCTTGAGATTTTTGAACTGCTTCCTCAGCTTTTGCAGATTTCGTCTTATCTTCTGTGACAACGGTATCGTCAGTAATACCTTCAAAAACTTTTTTAGCTTCATTGTATTTTTCCTCTGCTGTTTTCTGTGCTGTATCAGCCTTTTTTATTTCCTCATTCACTTTCTTCTGTGATTCTTGAGAGTTCTTTAGCTCTTGTGTCACTTCTGTCAAATCAACTGAGGATTCTTTGGTTGTAATGCTTTCAATCTCTTGAACAGCGGTATCTACACTCGTTTTCTTATTTAGTGCGTCAATATTATGTTGCTTTGCACTTTCATGTGCTTTCTTTGTTTTTTCCACAGCAATTATCGCTCTGCATTTGTAAAGTGTCTTTTCTACTTTTATTGCCTCATTTTTGGCAGTAGTTAGTGCCTTCTCTGCTGTATCTTTTTGTGGTGCAGAATCTGTCGCAGCCGCTTGCGCCTCCACTGTTTTTGCTTTGGCAGCAGCCACATCTGTTAATGAATCAAAAGAAGAGATCATACCATCCATATTTGTTTTCCTTTTATTTATCTCATCTTTGGCAGACGTAATAGTGTCATGTTGAGTATTCACTTTGTTTTGTGCTTCTTTAGAAAGGACTTCCTGAGCTTCAACATCTTTTGTAGAAAGATTAGGATTACTTGTCAGAAGCGCTGCGATTGCATTTATGTGACTCGTTACATCATTTTTCAATTTTTCAGTTTGTTGTTCAGCTGATTCAGTTGCCAACAAAGATGCCTTTAGTTTTTCGTTCTCAAGAACAATTTTTAGCTTTTCCAATTCAATTTCAGAGTTATCCGCAGCATTCTTTACATTGGTGAGTTCTTTATCAAGCCCATTGATACTTGTTTCGGCCTCTTTAGCGCTTTGCTCTGCTTTCTCCGCTGCTTTCTCAGCATTTCCAGCTTCTGTGTCTTTGTCTTCTCCTGTTGATGGTAACCCTTCCGCTTCTTTCTGAGCATCAGCTGCTTCTTTTTTTGCGTTTACTGCATCATTCATTGCTTTTGTGGCGGCATTCATAACTTTTTGTGCTTCGCTGTCTGTATTTGTAGCAGCGGTTGAAACTTTTGTAACGTACTCCTTTACAGCGTCTATATCTTTACCAGCTGTATCCGCTTCTGTTTTAGCATCACTCGCACGTTTTTTGTGTCCATTTACAGCCGTTTCAATTTCAGTCTTTTTTTGTGTTACAGCAGTTAGAATTCTTGTTGCTTCGCTTACAGAACTTTGAGCGGCCGCTTTTGCTGCCTTGACAGCTTCACTTTCTGTGGCAGGATCTCCTGCGCCTGTTGCAGAAACAGTTGATACGACAAGTAAAAAACTTACCAAATAAAAGAATAAAACTCGAGACATTTCAAAGCAGAAATTAATTACTTTTCCCTAAAATAAAAAAAAGTACAAGAAAGAAAAAATGAAATGATTTTCTACATGCTAAACTACACCATGAGTAACAGTTGTGTATAACCAAAACACATTTATTTTTTTCCTTCATTGAGTTATGTACAAGAAAAAGACACTTTATGGAAACGTTTTCTGATATACTAACAATATCATAAGCAATGAATTAAATCGTTAATAATTTGGACGACAGTATTCCATCCATGACACACGGTCATTTCTTCATATGAAATTTTAATTATTAGTAAAATGTAAAGCGTATTTTGATAACATAAACACTATTAGACACCTTTTTGTTGATGTGTTTAAACAGAAAAAACAAATATTAAAAAAATAAAATTATTTAAAAAAAGATTAACTGATATTGAAAAAATATTGCCATGACTATCCGTAGTAGTTACAAAAATAAAAAAATCAACAAATGCATTGCACTAATGTCAAATTATTTTTATTTTTTTCCTTTCTGTGTTCCTATTTCACCTCATTTGAAGTCTTACTATCATCGACCAAAGAAATCATCACTCTCTTTTTTGCTAATCATCGATGATGCTTGCTATTATTTTTTTTTTCTCATTCTACTTACTTCAATTGTTTTTTTTGTTGCGTTATGTTTACTTCTTCCCTCTTATTTGCTTTTTTGTTTGTATTGCCACACTTTCTTTCAAT
>JASANV010001388.1:0-36849 GCA_030849715.1 Trypanosoma mega | reverse complement strand
CATCGCCATCCCCCTTGCTAAACTATTTCCTCCTATTCGCACCGTTTACTACCATGGTAACAGTAAAGAAAAGAAAAGGATGCTTGGAAGTGTGGAGTTGTAGAATCGAAAGAGGTAAATTAAGCAGAAGCAGAGACTCGGAAAAACCAAACATGAGTCACAATCAGTAATAGCAATAATTACACCCTTCTTCTCATCATTCCTAACAAAGAATGGTTGACCAAAAAGGTATAGGATAACTCTGCCACTTTTCAAACACTACACAATTCATTCCGTATATCGAACAAAAAGACCACGATGTAAAAAAGAAGCAAAATCAAAAAAAAATACTTCAGAGAGCACAAACATAAAGAAAGCAGGGTGGTTCCTAAATGTTAAATGGCGTAAAAAAACAAAAATGTGTAAAATTCTAACCGATAGTAGTGAAAAGGTAGCATTAAAAATTCCCGCAATGTCACATTCTTAAGGGCAAAATAAAAATGCACAATATATCAAATATATATATATATATATATATATTTATATATTGTTTCTAATGCTAAGAAGGGGAAAACATTTTATAGAAAAACGCTCATTTTATGAAAGTTTTTTTTTTACTCTTCTGTCGAACTTATTTTTCTTTTTAATTTTCTCTGGTTGATGAAAAAAAAAAACATTTTTTAAAAGAGTGTAAAATCGGAGTAAAAAGCAGTCAACGTACAAAAGTTCAATATTTATGAGATTGCAATTGAAACAGTCCAAAAAATAAAAAATAAAAAGATACGATAACCATCCCAAAGGAAGAAAATCTAGCTCTTTGCCACGTCCTACGAGCAGAAGACAATTTACGTAGAATAGTTCATCGTTTTTTCTTCTCTTTCACAGAATATGTCCACAAACAAGATATCAAAAAATATATAGACATATATATAAATGTACAAAAACATTTCTTTCTGTATTCTTTGACATCTTCACGTAATTTACTCATTTTTCATTAACTAGCAGAATGAGGACTGCTTTGCGCTATTATCTCAAACGATAAATTAAAACTAAAGACAGAGATAATACCAATGGTCAACCAACAACTTTATTACTTGCACTACTTGTTGTTTGTATATATTTCAAGTCTTCCTTTGCTTACAATAAGTCTTTTTCTTTTTGCCCCCTTTCAAGTTCAGACAGCAAGAGAGAGATGTAACTAATCCCACAAAGTTGTATGGCGTGTTTTGAATAAATAATGCGATCGCGAATTTCCCTCAGATTTTGCAAGACGATCCAAGATAGAAACATGAGAAACGACATATCGAATGCACAAATTCACTGACCTACTTACTGCGCAGAACCAGCTCCATTTCCGGATATCCAGCCTCTTCACGGTATTGGTAAAAAAGTCTCTTGACCTCTGCAAAGTAAGTTTTCGTGAGTGCCTCCACGTCCTGCGCGTTCTCGTGCGATGCACCCGGTGGGATGGGGATGCTGGAGCCGACGACTAGTGTCAGACGCGCTGGGTGTGGGAGCGGCAGAAACCATCGTCCTATGGGCACCATGGGTATTGGAAAGCCAAGTAATTTCAGTGTTGCCCGCTGCATCCGCGGCATGTGCAGGATGTCCATAATATTATTCTCACCAAAAGAAATGAGTGGCACAAGTGGCACTCGGTGTTCCAACGCCAGCCGAATAAATCCATGATGATACGTGACGAGTGAAAGTGACTTATCACTGCGCGCAGTAAGAAGCATCTCAGCCTGTCCACCAGTAACAATAATTGAGCTATTGCCTTTCTGAAGATTTTTTCCAATAACACGCCGTGAAACCTGAAGAGATCCAAGGTGCAAATTAAAATCACGAACAATCGGAACGGTGAAGACGACATTCGCAGCATGCGTAGAGACAAAAGTGTCATCATTGTGCCCAATTTTATCACGCCAAGGTTTCGTCATGGTACATAAAAGCGCTGTGCCAGGAAGCACACCGTGGGGATGAAAAGAGAAGATATATTGATTCTTACTGTCACGAAGGTTCACTGAGTCCCCATCAGTAATTACACCAAAGTTGAAGTATGCTTCCATGTCCTGAAACAGATACTTGCTTGCCCAGCGTCTGAAGAACTCGCTTCGTCGCGATCCTGTAACCTCCGGGTTTCCGTCGAAAAGTTTAATGTACCATAACACGAGCATCAACTGAGCCACATCAATTACGCAAGAAGTGACGGACCGTACCATTGGCGACCTCGATTCTCCCTCAAGCATCCGATGATACTCACGATACGAAATGTATCCAAGCAAAGCGTATGCAACAAATCGTACCACCATACGCGCTTGTNCCAACGGCAAGCAGTGCCGTGCGAAACCAAAGACCAGAGACAAAAACAAGTCCCGGGTGGTGACTGTGCATCATGTAATATCCCATGAAGACAAGGAATGCCGGTGCCATCGCTCCAATCAGCATCATCAGTACCTCCGTCACACTGGCAATAACTCGGAGAATAACCTCTCGACGATGCCATGCGGCGTCATCTCCTTGCTGGGCTGTCTTAGCTCCTCCCATCCACCGCTGCGCGGAGCGGCTTAGCGTGATAATGACAATCGGAACGGCAGCCACCATACTGAGGGCGCTGATGACGATCGGCACGCGAGACCGTTTAGATAAGTGAGTGAGAGGTAGACCCAGACCCACAGCAGAAGCTGTATTGCCCACCGCTTCATTGATTTCAGCGTCACCCTCGCCTTTGAAAAGCTCCGACACCCTCAAGTACACATGCGTAAAGACGAGTGCGCCCGTAAAAATTAACAAGGCCACCACGCCCTCACCGTTCTCCTCGATGTACGTCCGACGTCGGTTCCGTGGATCAAACTTCGGAATGGATGCAAGCAGAAGCAATTGGCTCGCCACAGAAAGCAACGCACCAGCGAGGAGAGCGACGGGGTTGCCAACGTCGTCGAGCGTGGTCATGAGCGTGACAATGACCAAGCAGGAGTATGAGACCCATCCCGCCATTTGCATTGTCACGAACACAGAGCCACCTTGGAAGGGCATAAAGTACGCGAACGCACCGCTACGACTGTGGAGTAGCATACCATAGATGCAGTGCACTCCCACGCACGACAGCGTAGAGACAGCAAAGCCGCACACTGAAAAAGTGATACCGAGGAGCGCCAAACCGGGGGCCCAGAGGGCTGCGAGAATATACGAGGAGGCCGAGGAAAGAGAAAGCATCAGCACCAACAGTGTTGCCGCACCGTGACGCGTGCCAGCCTCTGTGGAGAGCCCATAAGGGAGCGCATCACCATTGGACCTGCCATCACTAAAAAGGTCGGCCATCTCATGGCCACCTGTGGTCGTTGCACTGCTCTTTCCGAGATGGTAGCGATGACGATCAAAGCGCACGCCGTGAGCAGAGAGCCCAGAGGCTGCTACGGTTTCCAGCGCTTTCTGCAACGCTTCTTGCTCCGTCGCATCACGCCCATCGAAACCTTCGCTGAGATTTACCTTCAGCACGTCAAGAGCGCGCAGCACGAGTAGGCAGCCGCGGCGCTGCGAGACAGAGACCCGCGCCTCCACCAGAAGAGAGAGTGTGATTAGCAAAAGTGGTAAAGAGTGCAACACACCTTCAAGAGTAAACCACAGCGAGGCTGGCTGCTCTGCTGAAAGAACCGGATTTAGCGTACTAGAGACAAACAAGTGCAATAGACGGAGCAAGAATGCTGTGTATACTGTCCAACCAAGTGCCTGCAGCGCGACATACGTTCCACTACCCTCGAACGGACGGAACAATGGGATACCTTTGCCGCGACCAGAGGCGTGGGCGAGTGGGGTGCTCACCATGTAAGCCAGTCCCGCAAAGCCGAGGATGGCACGCAATGCAGTGGTGTGTGCATCGCCTTCTAGACGGCGCGAAAAGTCTACAACGATGCGCAGAATGATAGATATCAGCTGCAGCAAGTAGCTCACAATCAGCTCACCATTGAGAATGCTCGTTTCATCCTCCTCCTCGTCCTCCATCTCTTCCTTCTGTTCGCTTTGCGACTCACGTTGCTCGCTGTGCTTTGTTTTGCGTTCATTGGTGGCGCAGCTCATCGCAGACGTTGGTGACGACACGTGACGCATGGCGTGTGACACAGACGCATCGAATGCTTGAATGGATATTTGTATAAACACCTGCGCCGTCACTCCCGCCGCCGCCGCCAAGAAAACCCATTGAGAGTCCACGGCAGTCATGTGGAGCGTCAGAAAGAGGAGCGATGCGCCAAAGAAGGCCCAGCCAAGCCCCTGCAGGAAGACAAACGTCGCCGACCCGCGAAAAGGTTGGAAAAAGCTGAATGATTTGTCATAGATGACTTTGCCCATGAGGTTCGTTGCGGGCGAGAGAACAAGGAGAAACACAATCGACAGCTTTTGAAGGTACAACAGACCCCTCATCCAGAGCTTACCCTCGGCGGTTTCTTTCAGCTCCCTCTGATGCGTCTCCACGTAGCACGTAATCCCAACCGAAACGCCACTCGTCGCCACCGCCACAGCAGACAAGATGAGGCGGCTGTACTTGGAGACCATGGATTTCAAACGCGACTGGCTGCTGTCGAAGCATGTTGTACGCACAAACACAAGCGGCAGCATGACTCCAGGCACGGCAGCAATGGCAATCATACCCCAGGCAAGTTGCGGTGCGCTTGATGCAGCACGGAAAAGAAGAACGCCACCGGCAAGAACGACAAAGTACAAACTCCATGAAGCGATGAGGTACAGAGTGTCGGCGGGTCCGTTAACAACCAGTGTGAAGAGCTTGTACCCGCGCGTGTAGCGCCAGCCAATAATGAAGTGAATCAGGACTCCACTCAGCACGTGAAATCCGGTGAAGAGAATCATGGCGGTGGGAGCCACAAGGCGTGAGGCAGCTGCCGCACCGCAAAGAACCAACTGGGCAAGGAGAAAAATGACAACCAGCCCCGTCTCGGAGTTTGGGCTGTGCAGAAGCGAGTCGAGGGCCGGTTTGAGAGCCTTGGTGGAGTCCCTCCTGCACACATTCGAACCCCTCCGCCGCGCTTCGTCGGGCAGAAAGAAGCGCAGGGACAGCACCAAAAACACATTACCGAGCGACGCCAAAGCCTCCAGAACCGCCAACACGCCGTACCTATAGTATGGCGCTTGCATCTGCACCACGTACACGACCATGAGTACGGAGCACGACCAGAGCAAGGTCCAGCCGCAACTCTGCATCAGCACGTAGCGCTCCCCGCCAGCAAAGGGCTGGTACACGCTGTATGACTGGAATAAATTGTACCCCAACAGTATCGACAACATGGAGCATAGCAGGTTCATTCCCACCGAAATGTTTATTGTCGGAGCCAGCGGGAAGTCGGGGGCGTTGCCCTGAAAGACATCCGCCAGCACACCCGAGGCGAGTGCCGCGACGAACGCGAGTGCCCACATCACCCCAAGCGAGGCGGTGGAGAGGCGCGGCATGCGAAAAGAGCTCGAACGGTTGAGGTTCTCCTCCACGATCCGGGCGGCCGCGAGGAAGCTTGTGGTGCTTCGCTGCATTTCTGGCGACGCGGGAGATTCTTCGTCTTCCATTGCGCACGTGGGACACAAAAGTATGATACCTCGATTTCACCGGTTTGTCGCACTTCCAGTATTTAGGTCCCGTTCCTTCCTTTTGTGTGTGTGTGTGTGCTTTTCTCTTCTGCCCACTTGCTCCTTCCCCCTTTCCTATTAATATCTTGCTTTGCTTGGAATATGTGTCTTATCTGGACTTTGGCACGACAAGCGATGTCCAGTAAACAAAGTTAGTACCAAAGTAAGAGAGAAAAGGAAAAGAAAGGGAAGCGCAAAGTTTTAAAGTATTGAATCACTCTCCTCTCTCTTCTCATCGTGTAATCACAGAAAATACTGTCTACGAGGGTACGCAGGTAATAACCATTAGCCAACAATTGGATGGAGCGGGTGCTCAGAAACGATGCCGAGAGCCACATGCGACACTCGTGTTGTATCCACCAAAGAAATACAGGCACAAAAACGCTCCCATCCTATCAAACAGCAACGAGAGAAATATCAAAAAATCAGCAAGGACCTCACAAAAGCTAGACTGTACCTTTGTCACTTTCAAATCTCTTTCTGTCTATGCAGTAGAATAGAAGAAAAAAAAAAACGCCACTGTCGTTATATCTCGCTTATTTATCCGTTTTCACCATTTTTCCTTGACTGCACACGTATATAAATATTTATATAATTTTTCAAATGCTAGGTTTGCTGCCCACACATTTGTACATTTGCGGTTCACGACTATTCTCGTTCAACTTCTCTTGACACTGGGGACGGTTCCTCATTCTACGCCCTTCGTCACGTTCCCCTCTTCGCCGTCCCTTTAGGCATGTGTGCATATCATCCACCCTACCCGATGTGCGTTATCTCGTCGTGGTGGTGAAGCACCAAGACCATGATCGGGTATCCCGCCTCTTCGCGGTAGCGCAGGAAAAGCTGCGCGAGATGCTCGAAGTAGCGCTGCCGGTACCGCTCCACGTGCTCGGGGGACTCGTGGGTGTCCATCCCTTCCTCCGGCAGAAGCGGCTGGCCAACGGCGAGAAACAGAGGACGGGTGGTGGGCAGAGGGAGATACCAACGTCCGTACGGCAGTGTCGGAAACGGGAAACCGATCTTCTTCACGGTGTACTCTTGTATTGATGGGAGATGAATGTTACCCCACACATTGTTCTCCGCAAAGCAAATCACTGGCACGAGCGGCACCCGCTGCAGTAAGGCCAGACGCACAAAGCCACTGTGGTGCGTCACGAGGTGCATTTCCGTGTCGCTGATGCGCGTGAGCAACATCTCAGCCTGTCCACCGGTCACAATGAGCGGGGAGTTGCCTTGCACGAGGCTGTTCTCGATTCCGCGCCGCGCAACACTCATGCCGCCATTACACATCACAAAGTCGCGCATAATAGGAACAGAAAACACAACATCCGCACAGTGCGTGGTCACGTAGTGCTCACTGTTACACCCGAGCTCCCTCTCCCAGAGCGGAGTGTTCGGCACCCACGCCGCACTCCCAGGGAACACTCCGTGCGGGTGGAAGGAGAGCAGATATTTGTTCGCCGGGTCATTGAAGTCGACGTAGCTGCCACCTGTCTTCTCGTCCTCGTTGCACTTCCCATCGACAACGATGCGGAGGTTGAAGTAGTCGGCGATGCCTTCGAAAAACCAGTGTCGAAAGAACGTCTTGGCTCGCAGGTTCATCAGCCGGCCCGTGACGTGCGGCCTCCCGGCGTATCGGCGGAAGTACCAAACCCAGAAAAGGGCGGAGACAGCATCAACGAGAAACTTCCACGCTACAAACGGCTCGTCCTGCAGCGAAAGACACAAGTAGAGGTGATAGTGGAGAAGATATCCGAGGAAGCAGACATTACACAGAACCACAATGGGCTGAATGTACGGAATGGTCGACACACAGGAAAGGGTTACCATGCTCGCCATGAAGCTCGACGCACCCATGGTGCGCACAAATAATGGCAGGGAAAGCGAGACTCCCACGACAAGTGTTGGAATAGAGTATATGGCATAGCAGCAGAACGCGCCACGAAACCGCTGCCAGAGCGACTTCCGCTTCACTTCCTCCTTTGCCGGTGCAAACATGGGCAGCAGCACAGCCACGGCGAATCCAACCAGAAGAAAGTGCAACGAGTTGGAGGCAACTTTTGCCGCCGTGATTCCACCGTAGAGGTAGCCATACGCCACATACACAAGCGCAAATGGGAGAAGCAGCGAGGCGACGAGTGCCACTCCTGTGGCAACCAAGAAGCAGGTCATGTACACGGAGCTGCGGGTGTGGCTTCGCTGCCGCACCGAGTACTCGCTGCCGGTGGAGAACAACGTGTCGCTCGCCTGTCGCTGGCTTTGGGGACTCATCGGTGAGTGAGTGGGATCGGGCGTCTCCATGCCGCTCTCGAGGTCGTCCATGTAGTAATCCGAGATGTCCTCGCTCTCATCAAGCCCCGCGGACGTGTCGAAGATGGAAAAGGGAGTGACACGTAACATGTGGGACTGCCGCCGCAGCGAGACGAGCCCGAGCGGGACGGCGAAGCACGTCGACACCGCCAGCAGCGTGAGGACAGGCAGAGAGGCGGCGGTCCCCGTCACGCTGCCGTGCCTCCGCGCGTCGTGCACCATCGCGAAGGTGAAGGAGCCGATGAGCGTGAGAACGGCGAGAATACCCTCCGCGTTGCGCTCCAGCACCGACTGCTGGTGCGGCGACGGGTCAAAACGGGGGACCGAGTGCAGGATGCAGTACTGCGCCGTCACGCTGAAGACGCCAGCAGTCGCGAACGCCACCGCGGAGCCGCGGCCCTCGGCGCAGCTCATGACGATGAGGAGCGACGAGGCGCTGTAGAAGCCCCAACCGACTGCCTGCAACGCGACAAAAGTGGGCCCGCCGGAGAAGGGCATAAAGACGGAGTACCGCCCCGACGCCCGGTGCAGAAAGGCGCCATACACGTAGTGCACGGAAAAGCACGAAATGGTCGTCACCGTCAGCCCAGCAGCCCCAAAGACGAGCGTAAAGACGGGCTGACGCTCCACAAGAAAGGCGGCGGAGGTGAAGGCAAGGGCACCCGCCACGCTGAGAATAGTGACGATGTGGGTCGCCGCTTCCTGCCGCACGCGGGCCATTCCGGCGTCCTCGCGGATGAGTCGTGCGCCGTCAGTGGCTGGCGGCTCGATCCAGCGCGGGCCGGCGATGGCCTTGAGCAGCTCCTCCGCGTGGCGCAGCTCCTCCTCCTCGGGAATGGCGCGCTGAAGAACGCGGAAGAGCTCGAGCACCTCCAGTCGTGTGCGCTCCTGCAGACTCTTCTTGCAGCTCTGCGCGTTCGTCTCAAAGAAGGCGCCCATGATAATGCACACGAGGGGAACCGTGGCGAAGAGACCCTCCATGGTGTACTCAAGGAACACATACTGCTCGTCCATGAGCGGGAGCAGCAGGCTCTTACGCTTGCCGACAAATGTGTTCGCCACGGCAATCACAATGTTCACGGCGTACAGTGACCAGCCAATGGACTGCATCGCCACGTAACCGCCGCAGCCGACAAATGGTGTGACGATCGAAATGCGATCCCGCACCGAAACGTGTGCGAGGGGCAGAACCACAAAGGAGATGACGGTTGCCAGCTTAAGGAGCGAACTCGTCGGGATATGAAGAAAGTCACCCAGCTCATTATGGCTCCCCACCGCCACATCGGCCACGACACGCACAAAAAGCCCTATTGTGGATAGCAAAATGGCGGTCAGCATTTCGCCGTTTAGCACCGTCGTCACAAGCGAGCGGCCCGCCTCCCGCACCGAGGTCTCGTCCTCCTCGTCAAAGGCACCACCCGAGGACGGACTAATCGCGTCACCAAGGTCGCTCGACTGGGAAAGAATGCCGCTCCTGCCTGCGCCAAGGGAATCTTTGCGGCCCTTTCGGCTCTCCTCGAAGAGACGAAGCGAGGCGTGGATGAAGCCCTGCGAGAGGGCAAGCAGAGACGACTGAATAATGACAAAGCGGAAGTGGTGGTGTTCTGTGATTTGCAGCGTGGCGAAGAATATGGCCGAGCCAAAGCAAGTCCACCCAGCGCCTTGTAGAACCAAAAACTCCAACGGTCCTTTGAATGGACTCCAAACCTCGTACTCCTGCCCAAACGCAATGCGACCGAGCAAGTGGGTGCAGGGGGGCAGGACAAACGTGAACAGGGAGGAGAGGGTCTGACACATAATGAGCCCTTGACGCAGCTGAGGGTCGTTGTTGTACCGCCCGGACGAGAGGAGCAGTGCGACACCCCACACGATGGACGCCTGAAAGGCGCTAACAAGCGTCAGCATCAATGGGCCATACTCCCCGAGCAGGGAGGTCTCGCTGCACGCCCACGTTGGAAACCGGTGCATGCGCACAAAGAGCAGAAGTGTGCAGAGACTGATAACAGAGGCGAGTCCGCCAAGAATGTGCCACGACGCTGGTGAGCTTTCGCCGGCGTTGTACAGAATAACATTAAAATTCGCGCTGACACACCCGAGGAACCAGCCAAATGCCTGCATTAGACTCATGCGAAGAGTTCCTGCGTTGGGCATGAACAGGTAGTACCCCGGCGTGTACTTGTATCCAATAACCCCATGAATCGTGAAGATGCCGAAGAAGAGAAAGACGGAACAGATACAGGCGCAGGCACTGCGCGCGCGCGGATAATACTCTCCCACCGAGGAGCAGCACACCAGCACAACACAGAAGCAGACAACAAGTCCAATCTCAGCATTCGGCGAGGCGGAAATGTCGCGCCACCAGACAGTGTTTTCGGTCGTCGATGCCTGACTTGGCAGACTCCGGCGTCGCTGCCGTTTTGGCACAAAAAACAGTAACGAGGCCATCAGTATGATGTTTGCGATGACGCCAAAAGCGCCGAGTACGGAAAAAACCCCGTAGCGGTACTTATCCGGCGTCCTACTCATTTTACTCACGTACAGAGCGAGTATCACGCTGGACGTGACGAGGATGCCGTAGCCAAAGCCCTGCATCACAACAAACGATTGCCCGCCCACGAAGGGCTGGTACAGGTGGAAATGCCGCAACGCCCAGCGACCCAAAAGCGCCGTGAGAAGCGCGCCAAGGACGTTGAGCCCGACACTCGTGGCTATCGTTGGGGAGAGCGGGAACGCGGGCGCCTGGCTCTGAAAGACGTCCGCCAAAATGTTGAGAGCAAGCGCCCCCTCGCACGAGATGGCCCACAAAACCATCAGGGCGATGCTCATCGGGTTCGTCATGAGCTCAGCCGTCCGGCGCACCCGACCGCCGGAGAGCTTTCCGTTCCTCTTTTCATGGCTGTTGCGGCTCCAGTGAGCGGACCGACGAGAGTTCAATTCCGGTTCACGCCTTTCCGCATCTGTTGGCCTCGCACCACCTCGTTGGCGAAGAGGGGGCGTTGCTTTTTCGTCCGGCAACGTTTCAGCAGGCATTTCGTTCAATCTCTCTCTCCCCCTTTCTCTCTCTCTCTCTATATATATATATATATTTATTTATGGATAACAGCTATTGTACCACAATTCTGGATACTCTCAAGAAAAAACAAAACCAAAAAATGTTTGTCTCACAGAGAGAGCAAACAAACCACAAACCAAAAAAGTAAAGGGATAAGGCTTGCTAATATATATATGTATATACATATATATATATTCAAAGAAACGAATGAACGTACAGAAATCGGCAAAAAAAAAGCGGAAGACACACAAAAACTCAAGAAGCACATCGCATTCGACATTTATGAGCACTAATTGCTAAAAAAAAAGTGTATGTAAGTATATTTGTAAATTTGTACAGACACTTCTTGCATTTTACTGCAAGTGGATAATTACTATGCGTGTTATGAGCGATAAAATAATTTACCATATGCCAAAGAACAAATCCCACTTTGGTATCAACTCCCGTTTTTGATTGTCGTAGCGTTTTTTGTTTAAATTCTCCCAAAATCGTCGATGCTCTGCTGCTGTGATGGCGAGATTGATGAACGTAAACACAGTCACACCTAAAGACGCCAATGCACAACCGGCACCAACGACCACTCCCCAAAGTTCCGCCCTTCCGTTTACTCCCACCTCCGCTTGTTGATTTGACGCAAAGAGGAGCATCCCCCATACGCTAGCGGTATTTACCACATACATGAGCACTTCACACGCGTAGTGAGGTTCTAACACGCACACAAAGAGATATGTACTCGGAAAGTGATAATCCTCCTCGGTGTTATTTTTCATGGGATGATTGCCATCCTTTTCGTTGCGCAGAGACGCGAGAATGGCGTGATGCCGCGCCTGCACCACCTGCAGCAACAGATGCAGCAGAAACAACAGCCCCGTCCCCGCACAACTCTTCCACTCGTGCTCGACGTGCCACATCGTCAATCCCGCGCCGCCGGAGGAGATGGCGGCGAAGACATAAAACGAGGCCCCCGCAATAACCGCGAAGAGCGTCACGCGATCCTCCGCCCCGCCACGAAAGCGATGCACCCAAAGACACTCCCCGAGACGCACCGCACAGTGCAACAGAAAGGCAATAAGGGGAAGAAAGGAAAACACCTGCGTCGCTCCAGGACGCGCGTGCCCAAGGCGAAGGAGCGCCGCGCCCGTAAACAAACCCGTCACATAAAACACCCCAAATCCCCACTTGCGAGATAAATGGATGCGGCAAAGAGGAGAGCGTTCCAGCAGCACCGCGGCGGCGTGCATGGTTTGCCCCAATGGTGTGAAAAGGGAACGCAAACAGCGGGAATCGAGAGGCTTTTTTGGTTTGGTATGGGCATAGGGGACGGCAGTGCTGCGGCGGCTGTAACGCGTTACATTTCTAAAGTGTCCCTCACACACGCGGAGGAGAAGAACGAGGAGGGAGAGGATCCAGTACACGCACGCGGCGGATGTAAGAAGAAGGATGGAAAGGGAGGAGTTCCCATCGGTCCACATCCCGTTCGTTCTGTCCTTTACAGAAGAAGTAAAAAAGAAAAAAAAAAGATGGGGAGGAAAAACAAAACAAAAAATAAAAAATTCGCTATGGTACAATAACGAGAACAAAATGTTTTTTTTTACATAAGCACAAAATATATTTTTTTCGCATTGATTTACACAAATTTGCACAGAAACTTTTGCGGTGAAATAATCCTAGAGAAATTATTCCCGTATCGATTCGGGTCAAGAAAAAAAAAAAAAAGGCACTGTAATTTTTGGATTTCTTCTTTTTTTTTTTTTCTCTCTTACTTTCACTTTCACTCCTCTCTTCCTTTTTCATTCTCTAATGCACAATGGCACATGTGCCCAAAATAAATACGAATCCATTGGAAACAACCAACAGAAAAACAAGAAAAAAAAGCGTTTACTGACTCTCTTGTTTCCTTTTTACTCTTTTTTTTTCCTTTTCTTTTCTTCGTCCTTTTCGTTGAAAAAACGCCATCTACACTGGAGAGAACGAAATTGTGAAAAAAAAAGTGGCGAAAAACTTCCTCGTAACGCTATAACTATAATAATAATAATAATAATAATAATAATAATAATAAAATGCTAAAGACAGTAACAACAATGGAATAAAAACAAACACATCACTCCATACACGCATCATATATACACACACAAAGAAGATATATATATATATATATATATATATCATGTTCAAATACCATAAAAGCAAGACCAGATCCTAACCGAATTATAAACCAATGCGTTGCTTCCACTTCTTTATTTCCCCCCTCACCCCCGCATTTACAAATTCCGTAACGTTCCCTAATGGTGCGGCACCTCTTTACGTCGGATATCCGGCTTTGGATCCCCCGGTTCCCACAAGTAACTCGCCAAAAAGTTCGTCCCTCCCCAACGCACATCCAATTTGTTCTCCGCCATCTCCTCCTGCAGCTTTTCGTACTTAATGGCGTGATCCGGGTCATCGAGATCGGACTGTCTAAAGAAAAAGTTGGAGTACAGCGCACGTTTCCCAACCACGGCGGTTCGCGTGCGTTGGGCAAACGTCACATCAAATAGCCAATACATCGTGAAGGGAAAGACAATACCATAGGCAAAGAGGATTTGTCCCTTTGCGTCGCGCACCTTCCCAAACGGCTGTCCCCACCAGCCGGGGTTAATGGCGATGGGGTAAAAGGCGGGCGGATTGGCGTCCCCGTGTTGACCGGGAACACGCGCGTACTTACGGCACACACGCGTCATCATCGAGTTGCGACGTGACTGCATCGCCTTCTTTTTTTTTTGGATTTTTCTTTCCCGTTTCTTTGATGAAGTTGGAAGACGTGATACCAATTCTATTCTAATCTATTCGTAAATAGAGGGGACCGAAAAGTGTGTGATTTTTGATTTTTTTTTTTTTGGTTTCAAAAAGGAAAAAAAAGAAAGAAAAGAGAAGGCGAAGTGTTTTAACAATTTATGAATGGATTTCTTTTTCATATATTTAATTGATTCGTCAAAGTTTTTTGTCTCCAACGAAAAACAAAACAAAAAAAGAGAACAAATGATTTGAAACTCATTGAGAACATCCCAAAAAGGAATGTATTCACCTCTTGACAAATGGAAACAGATAGGCAGACTCGTACAAAAACACACAAAGAAATATCTTTTTTTCTTTCATTCTTTTTTTTACTTTTTGTTTTTGTTTTTGAAATTTACTTTGTTTTTTCACTTTCATCTTTTTTTTTTTCGTTTTTTCTCTTTATCTTTTGTTTAAACCCCTTCACACACACACACACACAAACAAACAAAAACACGTTTTTTTTTTTTTTCGTAAACAAAGAGCTCACTGTACCATATTTATTAATATCTATATCTATTTAGAGCGATGGTTTATATACTCACGTGTGTGTGTGTGTGTGTGTTCTCTATATGTGAGGACATAAGAAAAAAAAGAAAAAGAAACGTTAAATAAGGGAGTGACGTAAAACAAATAAAAGATGGATGGAAATCATCCGTCTATTCGCACACACGCCATTGTCTCGGGAAAAGATAAAAAGAAAATACATTCCACACTTCACTCTTCAACAAAAACAACAACAACAAAAAAAATGCAAAAGAAAAGAGAGAGAAATTCATAACACAAAAAAAGAGATCTTTGGTGTAAATTTTTTTAAAAAAAGAAGAAACAACTACTGAAAAAAAAAAAAACGAAAAACGGGAGAGATAAAGATGGAAATACGCAACAACAACAACAAGAGAAAAACTAAAAGAGAACAAAAAAAATAGATATATATGTATAAATACATCAAATATAAAAGTGTATATATATATATATTCCACGTACTTTTCTCTCGTAGCCTTTATGGCCTCTTTTTTTTTTTTTTCACTTCTCTCTCTCTCTTCCTTTTCGCCCTTTTCTTTTCCCTCTTTTCCCTTTTGCCTCTTTGCGTCAATGGGTTCCCGTTCCCCCCCCCCTCCCTTCTCTCTCCTTTTCTTTTTTTTTCTTTTTTACTTTTTTTCATTATCGATTTGGTGCTCTTGTGTGTCGCTGGTACACGGGCTCCACCTCCGTTGACATGTCTCGAATGATGGAAAGCGGCACACTTCCGATTCCCGTTTCGTGTCTGTGCGGACTACACGCCCCACTCGTCGATGGCGTCACCCCAAACGCGGCCGTTCGTGTCGGAAAAGACGCGTTCGGTGTGGGCCTTTCCGCTACGCGTCCGTTTCGCAAGTGACTCCGCACCCGTTCATCGACGGCGTGTGTGATTTCCGTCACGACGTCCTTCAAAAAGGTGTCGAGTTTCGCCATTGTGTGCGTCTCTGTGCGTCGCGCGTGTTTGTGCAGTTTGGGTCCCAAAATACTCTCCACAAACGCCCGAAGCGCCTCTTGCGGGAAGTCCACCGCGACCTGATGGCGCGCCACATGCGTCTCCCGCCGCCGCTGCGCCGCCTGCTGGAGGAGAAGTCGCTTAACGAGCGTCAAATCCTCGCGTTGGTGCGACACCGTCTGCGTGAGGGACGCCACGGCCCGCTCCAACGCCGCGAGGCGCTCCGAAACGGCGCGCGGGACGTCTGTTTGGGGCGAATGGGCGGCGCGTTGGGGGCGGCGGTCGTCGTCGTCGTCCTTCGCCTCCATCTCGGGCTCCTCGGGGAGGGCGACGGGGTTTGGGGGGACATAAAGTAACATATTCCGTTTGGGGGACACCGTTTTGATGGGGTGCAGCGCGCGGATGTCTTCGTCCAACTCGCGCAACAAATCCGACACGCGCGCGGCGGGATTTCCCTTCCGCTCCCCCTCACCCCCAACGGAGGCGCTGCGGAAGCGCGGGCCCGGATCATTCGCGAAGAGCACGACGTGATTCATGTACGTCGGCCCCGGGCCAAAGGTGGCGGTGATGGTCAAGCGCACAAAGCGATGGGCGGCGGGAATCGGCGAGGGGAGTTTCCACAGTTGCGTTCCCGCGCCGCCCAACGCGTGGCAGACGAGGAGCGCCGTCATCTCCTCCGCCGACGGGCCGGAGGCGACCTCGACCGTCTTCGGGTTTGTCAAGTAGTCGTGCCAGACGTGCCAGCCAACGTAGCGGAGGGGGGGGTGGGCGTCGCGGAGGCGAAGGGTGACGTGTTGGGGGGCGTCGCCGGTGATCCAGAGAAGATCCTCCCGCTCCATCAGGAGGTTTGTGGCCGAACTCGCCACATGGGAGGCCTCATGGGAGACCTCATCCACCTTGGCGCCGTGCTCGGCAAGGGCCCAATTCTTCTCCGTCATGCGCCGCTAAAGTAGGACCTCTTCTCGCACAGGGAATCATAGTGAGGTCAGGGGGAAATAAAAAAGGGGAAAAAGAAGGAAAGAAATGGTTTAAATGGGTAAATGCTACATGCGCGAAGAAGGGATATGAGAGATACTCTAATATCTCCCTCTCTCTCTCTCTCTACATATATATATATATATATATATATATGTATAAATAGATAGATAGAGATCTCTTTTTTTTTTTGCGGGGGGAGGTGGGGGAGGGTTACACGGCTTGTTGTTGTTCCTCTTGGGAGGTAAAAAAAAAAAAAAGGTTTGCCGTGGTAATTGGCGTTTGATTCATATCACTCACGGCAAGGCGAGAAGCAGAAAAAAAAAAACGGCATAAGCCCATAAATGCACTTAACTAAACGCATCTGTACATAAAACATTTACGTACTTTTCCAATGTATTTTTTTTTGTTGTTGTTGTTGTTGCTTCTTTTTCTTTCTCATTCCCTTTCTAGTATGGACTTATTTTTGACTTTCTATCCTTTTCGTATCTTTCGCACAATTTTACGTACATAAAATATAAAAACGGTAAAAAAAAAAGGAAAAAACATTTGTTTCTCCTTTTTTTTTTTCTTTCTGCATATAACTAAATAAATAAACATAAATATAGCACTATACATGGCTTGTTCTTTTTTGTATTTTGTCGGTTCATCCCTTCCCATTGCGTTGAGGGATACGATTTTACTGATCATACGCGTACCGTCCGGGGGTGGATTGCGTAGTAATGATAGCGACTGTTCCTTTGGTCGGACTAGCCATTGGGGATTGTCGCGGTGAGGCGGTTCTCCTCGTCTGCTCCCCCTCGTTTTGTCGGAGCTGTGCGAGGTTTGTAAAGTATGTCACCTGAGAGGATAACTTTGTGCCGTACCTCTGATCCCGCCGCACCATGAGGGCGGTGTTTGGCACAAGTCTAGGAAGACCCATGAGGCGCGTGTGGTTCTCCAATGTCCCAGGAAGCGGCTCATACAGTGGCACGGTCGCGAACCACTGCTTGCGTCGCGCCGCCTGAACCGGCCAGGCGATTTGGGATTCCTGAAGGTTCTGGAGGAGTCGCTGCTCATGTCGCTGCCGCGCCAACGCGGGGCGTCCTTTGAGTTCGGGTGGGTGCCGAAGAATCCCCGACTCCGCCGGGTCCTGATCGCCCGCGTAGATGGCGCACAGCTCGGGCGTCACCTCCGGCATTTCCTCCGACGCCCCGTTGGCGTGCTTGCGGAGGTACAGCAATCGCGGCGGCCCCGCCTTTCGCGGCCGCTCCTCCCTCCGCGTTCCCGCCGGGTCGCCGGTTGGGGAATTGCCATCCAAATGGGAGTGCCCTAAATGCGACGTCAACGCCTCCACACGCCTCAACGCCACTTTTGACGGCGTCCGCTGCAGCACGAGGCGCGGTGGACGCTTCTTGCGACCGCTCGGCCCGCGTCGGGCGTTCCCGTCGGGGCATTGCGACCCCGCGGAGATATCCGATCCGCTCAATCGCGACGAGGAGAAGTCCGTGTTGTGCCTCCCTCGCAGACTCGTGCCGCGCGAGGAGTGCGATTGAAACGCCGTCGCCATGGGCGATCCCGCCTTGTCGGGGGCGGCGAGGCTGTGCTGCGTCATGCGCTTCTCGGGCGGGAGGTAGGAGCTCAGCGGCGGCAATTTCGCCACCACCGGCGCCGGAAGGCCAAGCTCGATCATCTGCACCTGACGCACATAGGCGAGGTGGGTGTTCTGCACAGACTTTGGCATCGCATTGAACTCCGTGCGCACCGCGAGCATTGGGACGGCCCAAAGCTCCACCGTCATGGTCGTCTCCCACCCGTTTGGCCACTTGTCGACGAGGAGTCCTTCCCATCCCCCACCTGCGGTGTACACAATCGCACGCGCCGGGTTAGGCGGCAGCGGTGGCGACAGCTCTTGCTGCTCGTCCGGGTACACAAGCGGTGTGTTGGACAGCACCGTCGGCGAGGCGTGGGTGCATGTGGCGGCGAAAAAACTCCAACGCGGTGCGCCCGACGCGTCCACCGAGACGGAGGTGTACGTCTCCGCTAAGGATGCGGCCGTCGCGTTGCCGACCGGACGACGACCCTCTGGAAGCCGTTGCGGGGAGCGCATCGACGCACAACCCCCACCTCCTCCTACACTCTTTCCACCTTGGCCTCCATGCGGTGCGGCAAATGTGGCATGCGTTGAGTTACCCGCTCCACTATTATGATGCGTGGATGTGACCCCGTGTGTTCCCGTGACGGAGTTGATAGCGACCGACACCTTATCCTTTCCTGTACGGTTACGTCCCTGGGGTACGGAGTCCTCCGCGGAGACTTCTTCCTCCTCGGTTGGAGGCTCAACCCCTCGGGTTGGACGTCGATTAAGTTGTCGCGGGTCCATTATTCTACCAGAGGTGATAAGATATATTTCCCGAATCGCCCGTGCGGGTTCACAAATGGATGAGGAACGCTCCATCACACGTGGTTCGGCCGTGTGGGCAATAGAGGCGAGGCTATGTCGCGACAATCCTCGCAGCATTGGTACAGTTAATAATGCCTCCGGTGCCAGTTTCATCCACGTTCGTACTTGCGTCACCAATTTCTCGCGCAACTCAAGTAGCAGTTTCGCGTCATCCAGGAGAGCACTTACAAAGCGCTCACCTTCAATGCGGTAAAAAAGCGCCACACGGCTGGCCACGGTACAGCGGTAACGCAACGGTCGGGGTAAAATATGAGTCTCCTCACCAATTAACACAAAACGGGTACTGAGGGAAAAACTGTTATCCCCATCATTCGGTGTGAGAAGTTGACGCACGCCAGTTTCATAGGTCATGTCGGGCCCTCGCTGCTCACGACAAACCTCCCCCTCGAGGAGACAATACACCACACCAGACTGATCCCCCTCCTCAAACAGAATCGCTCCCTTGGTGAGGATAAGTGGGACAAAGTCATTCACGTAAGCCTCAAGGGAATGATCAATGCGACGGTAAATAGGGACGCGTGAGAAGGATTGGGGCAGTGGATACGTGAGTTCAAGTTGCTCCTCATGATGTCGTTGAAACCACTTAATGTACTCATTACACATCACGTCCGTTGCATGTTCATCAAACTCCCGCTCAAAGTTCTCGCGGGTAACGACCCAGATAATGCACTGGGAGATGGCACGGTATGTCTCCGCGAATGTAGCGTTTCCACCAAAGATACCCCCAAAGTTTTCCCCCGCCACGAGCCGCCGCCGTTCCACGGTCCGCTTCTCATCCTGTACAATGTACCGAATCGCGTCACATTTTCCAGAGATGAGAATAAACAGACTCTCTTGTGCCGACGACCCGACATCCACAATGGCCTCTCCCGCCGCGTACCGATAGCGCGCCACGCAGGCGGCGAGTGCCTCACTGAGGCGTGCAGAGGCAAGCGCGGCGAGGAGCGGCCAACGCTCCGTCAGGAATGACCCTTGCACCAGCTGCCCCTCCCCATCGCGCAGCTGAGCTGGGAATTCGTGGGATGAAGAGCGGTAAATCCAACCGCGCTGCTTCGACTCCACGGCCTCCCCGCGACGGCGAAGAAGCGTGGGCAGCAAGTGGGTCTCCAATGCCGCCCGAAGACGCGTCCGGCGAAAGCGCTCGCGCAACTTGAGTTGCGCCGCCACTTGGACAATAATGATTTGCCACATGCGCGCTCGCTTCATGCGTGCGGCGATGCCGAGGACGCTCTCCGAGGGGCGAACCTTTTCCATCGAGACGGCGAGATCCGAGGTGGACACCTCCGGCGCTAACGCATCGGCCATGGACACGAAGGAGCGCATGGAGGCCTCACAACTGTCCATGTTGCTGCGGCGTCGGAGTTGGTTCTCAAACGCCGTCCCCACGATAGCCATGGGGGGATACATTTGGAGTAACATGGCCACGCGGTCCACACCATCGGAACCGCTGGAGACACTCGCCCGCACACGTGAGGCGACACGAAACGAGGCGCCAAAATCGTTCCCCACAGATGATTGGCGCTTTGACCCGGGAAAGTTTTGTCCAGGGGGACGCAAAGATGAGACGGAGAGGTTTCGCCGCGGACGTGAGGTGTTGAGGGAGGTGCTTAAATGAGACGAGTCACCACCCTCCGGCGGGGCATCCACGATGGTGGGAAGATTCGGAATACCCGGAGGTTGGACATTGTCCATCTCTGCGACTTCATTGGCGGTAAAGGGCTCGGACATTGAACTTATTCCCTACTCTTACACAAACGAGAAAATAAACGAGAAAACAAAAGAAATAAATAACTTTAGAAAGCATGTTTTACATTTGGTATTTTCCCTCTCTTGGTTTTTTTTTTTGGTTGTTGTTATTGTTTCTATAGCAGCAATGACAGCAAAGAATAATTACGTATCCATACGTCTAACGGCAGAGATACAATACTGTGCTCTTCAGTGGCAGTGTGGGATAAATATTAAAAAAAGGTGCACGCATTGTGACGCACACATTGACAACATATATACAAGTAAACAAAGGTACGCAATGGATACCTTCACCACGTCCATTAATGCTTCAATATAAATAACTTTCCCAGCGTCGATTTCTTTGTCTAACAAAGTTTCGCTCCATTCTTTTTTTTCAAGTTTTCCTTGTTGTTGTCTTGGCAAATGTATGGGATCTGCTTTGTATTATCAATTCGTCAGTTTGTTGCTTTCCTCTCTTGCTTTTTCTTGCTTGTTTTGTACTCCTCTTCGATGGTTTTGCTCGTTGTTTCAACAAAAAACTGGTAGCTTGTGAATACATATCACATTCATCTATTTTCATCATTTAATAGTGCAGGAACAAAACAAAAACAACAACAATAACAAATAATAATAAAAATGTAAACAGACAAAGAAACAAGGACGTTGAATTATTTTGGTTGCATTGCTTTTCCTCATTCTTATCGGTTCTGTGTCCCCCTTTTACCCCTCTGTCATTGTCTCTTTCGCATCCTCATTGAGTTTATATATAAAAAATGTGAATATATATATATATATATTTCCACTTTTCCTAACATCGCGTGCCTTTACTACAGACCATCCTCAAAGTCGGCACCGCAGATGTCCTCATCCTCCATCGCCCGGAGGAGATTATCCTTTTCCTCGAGATCCGCTTTGCGTCGTTCCTCCTCGAGGTCGGGATCGGCGGCGGAGTAGCGCATTGACCGCTTCGCCTCATTGTGCGTCACGCTGAGAAACTGAATGCGTCGCTGCAGCGCCATGAGTGGCTCCGAGGTGGAGTACACATCCACCGTGTCGCTGCTGATGAGATGACGCTTTTCGTGGTCAATGACGGCATCAATCACACCGTCACGAATGGCTTTGGCGATGATGTACTCCGCATCCGCCGGATTCTCCATGGAGAGACGCACACAGACATCGTTAATGCTAATGCGACTGTACGCCTGACAAATCCGACGCAGACTCGTCTTAATCACATGCTGTCGCACACGCAGAATGAGGGAATAGGTGCGATCATGCTCAAAGATACTCTTATGTTGCTGCACAATGGACATGAAGCGACCGAGTTGGCCAAACCGCACACAGGAGGCCAATTGCAGGTAGGGTGAAAGACTATCCCGCATCTCCTTCTGCAAAAAGTCCGACCGAGGCGGGATCTCCCCGAGAAGGAGCTGCACAACAAGTGAGAGCTTTGTGGCCGCGACGCGAAACCCAAAAGCCCGCTCCGGCGCCTTTCGCAACGCCTGTTGCAGACAATGGTTGGCGTCCACATACTCCAACCGCAGCGCGCGGGTGAGGCCGACGTAGTAGAAGTAACGCGCTGCCTGATTGTTTGAGCGGTGCGGAAGGTGCAGTTCGCATGTGGCAATGACGCTCTCGGCGAGCTCGTGCTGGTGGCTTCGCGTGAGAAGTGCGAGAATGTCGTTGAGGACGAGTTCCTGCCCGACCTCATCGTGCCGGACACACAGCGCGCGGTAAAGGCGCATGAGGCGCGTGAGGAGTTCGTCGTTGACGTGATGCGCTGTTGTGGAGGACGGCTGCTGCGGCTGTGGTTTTGCCCCTTGCGTTGGAAGGGGGGGCATCGTGGTCAATAAGAGAGAGTATTTGATGTTGACTTGATTACCTCTTCCCTTGAGATTTTTTGTTTGTTTGTTTGTTTGTTTGTGTGGGTGTGTGCGTGTGTACTTCTTGTTTCTATTTTACCTTTTTGTGTTTCTTCGTTTCTGCCTCTTGGTAAGGGAAACAAAATCAACGAGCAATAATAATTAGCTTTGTGCTTGTGTGCGTGTGTTTTTCTGATTGATATTGCTGTCCATGAACAAAAAAAAGAAATGAAAAAGTTAACAAAACGTTTTGAGGATTTACTATTGGTGTCTTGTTCATTATTATTATTATTACTGTTATTCAATATTAGGACACATTTATATTTTTACTTATTTTTCTTTTTTCTCCATTCATCAATTAATGGTAGCCGTACTCTAACAACTTCCATGTCCAATTAATTTATTCACTCTTTCCTTTCCTTTTTTTTTTCTCTTATATATATATATATATGTGTTTCCTTTCTTCTCTTCTCGTTTTTAATCGGCAGCTAATTTATTTAATGTTTCTCAAAGTTTTCCTTCATTTTTCTCATTTCTTCAATTTATCACCTTGCTTACCACTCCATATTTCTTGTTTCTTTTTCTTTGTCTCTCTCTCTCTCTCTCTCTCTATATATATATATATATATATATATATATATATATAAACCGCTGTGTGTGCTTTTTTGTGTGTTTGTTTGCTTTCACCTCTTCATTTACGAACTCACCACCGTTGACGCTTTTGGTATGTCCCGTCCGTCTCCGCGGTTCGGCGGTCGAGCCATTCATCCCCTCGTCTCTGCCGCTTTGTCCTTTCCCGGCGGTGCGACTCGAGGAGTTCCGCCAAGTCTTCGCCCTCCGCGTGCGCCTCCCCGCCTCCGTTTCCATTCCCATGCCCCAAACCCATCACCTCCTCCTCCTCCCCCTCCTCGTCGTCATCCTCTTCCTCCTCGTCCTCGTGGGGGAGATCGTCGTCACTGCCCCACTGCAAATCCCCATCACTGCCCATCGCATCAAATGCGTCGCTGTCCTCCTCCCCCGCCGCACTCCCGCAAGGGGCGTCGTCGTCGTCCGAACTCGGGACGTCCCCCTCGCGTTCTATGGACGTCTTCTCATCCTCCTCGTCTCCGTCGGGTTGGGACGTTTTGGATTTCTTCGACTTCCTCTTCTGTTTTCCCGCCGCCTTGTTGGCGAGTTTGCCCGATGGGCCAAAGAGGGAGGTGTCGATGTCGGACACACGCAGCGCCACATCCGCCTCCCCACTCGTGTCTCCCCAGGTGGAGCGGACCTGCGAGAGGCCATCCATGAAGCGCCGGCGTTGAACGGCAAAGCGATGCAGAAAGATGGCGGAAACATCCACCTTCTGCGCATTAGCGTCGATGAAGTAGGGGTCTGATGCGCTTGGGATGTTTGCGGTGTGCACAACCCGACGAAAAACAGACATGCCCGTACTCTTTTCCGCCTCCTTTGGCTGTGATTTGGCGTCCACAAACATTTGCAGAAAGTTCTGCAGGGTGAGTTCATCCAAGGGGTGACTGTCAAAGACGATGTCGTCCTCAAACATAAGCATGACAGCCAGCTTTACCACCGACGGGTGGGAATGGCGGGCGAGGAGGTTCAGTGTCCACAAACACTCACGCGTGGCGCGGGCAAACTGCGGCTCACGGTGACGCGCGTCGTAACGATCGGTTTCGGCGATTCCCTTTAAAGAGGCACGGGGACCTCGAATGAGAGTTCGTACGCGAGGGTGTGATTGAGCTAATTCACCGATCAGTAATAAAATAGCGCATATTGTGGCGTCACTGAAGTACATGGCACGTTGCAGGAGTCGATGCACAAAGGCTGCGATGCGCTCCTCGTTTTTATCCACGCGAAGTGCCTTGTGCAGCATCGCAAAGAATCCCGTGAGTTGAGCCGAGTTTGGTAGTTGTTTTGGTGACACGAGGAGCACATTATAGAGCGCACGGTACCAGCGATTGCGAAGCGGTTCCCCCGAAGCCTTACTCTGTGCGATAAGCTGCAGAAGGGCAAGGGTGGCGGTGCGCTGTGCAAAGCTGCCCGTGTTGGCAAGCGTGAAGAGAGCGTTCAAGTGTTCCTCCAGTGGTGCAATGTCCGTCCCGGCGTACGGAAAGGCGCGGCGGAGGCCGACAAGAACGGCTGTGGTGACGGCGAGATCAACCGACGCGTTCAGCGCGAGCTGACGAAAAAGGGAAAGATACGTCTGTACGCTCTTGAGGGCAAGCTTTCGCTCATCCTTGCTGTACACAAACTGATTCATAACATTCACAGCATACTTCATTGTGCTTACTGGACAGTTCTTCATAAAGACAACCTTTTCAAGCTCCACAAAAAGTGTAGATTGGTGTGTGGAGGACTCCGAGAGAAGACTGAGGAGGTGATGATAGGCTTTATGCGACACACGAGAGCAGGGATCGCCTAGTTTGTCAACTATAAGTGCCATGGCAACGTGACGTCCCTCGGCGACACCGCACATGAGCTTTCCAACCACATCCAACCACGCCTCACGACGTTGTAAAAGTCGATCCTTTAACATCGCCTCTGCAAGGGAGAGAAATTGGTTATACGTGCGCTTCAGGTAATCCTCAATGTACCAGTACACGAGAACAGCCTTGCGACCCGATTCATCCGTTGGGAGGGTGGCGAAGAATTGAGACACAAAACGCTTTAAAGGACGACGTGGAAGAAGTTTTGGCCAAATGACTGTAAGAGCTTTCAACGCCGCCTCGTAGTGGTGCGTGTCGGTGCGGGCGGTATCAAAAAGAAGATTAAACCCATCAAGAAAAAACATAAAGTCGGTATCACTTAACTTCACCGCGGCGGAGGCGATCTTGTCCGTTGTTGTACCACGGGAGAGAAATTGTGCGTTGTACCAGCGACCCTTGTCATGTTGGCTCTGCGCAGTTTCCGCATCAAGTGCAGCCTGGGCCTCACCAAAGAGTGTGTCCATCTCATTTTTGTCGATTACACTGTTCGCCACCTCCTTTAAGCTGCATGTGCGCAAGGGAAGTTGTCGGTCATACCAACGCTTCGACAAATCCAAGACAGCGCTCATCGTATCTGTACAACACGAAGCTAAAAGCAGAAAAGGAAAAAAAAAAGAAGGGAGAAACCCTTACGGAAAGAGACAAGAGAGAGAGAACAAAAAAGGTTTTACACATAAGCAACATTTTTTTTTTTTTTGGTCTCAGAAGTTATAAAAACAAAACAAAAAAAGAGAGAAAAACAAAACGTATGAATGACGAAAACTATTTTTATATGTATTGCATTTACTTGGTAATGAAAGAGCCATAGATAATGATGACCCGAGAGAGAACACATTATCTAAGCACACACACACATAGAAAACAGAACAAAAAATGCATTCACACATGCACACACGAAAGAAAAAGCGAAAAACAAAAAAGAGTATCCGACAACAAATGTAAATCTACGTTTCAGGGCTGCGTATTAATCTTTTTTTTTTTATCTACCTTCTATTACTTTTTTTCCCTTTTCATACGCGACACAGGTACAGGCATTTTTATTATTGTTGTTTTTTTAGTGCATGAGGGTACTAAAAGCAAGCATGAGTATCACACAGGACACCGTCAAGAAACATGGAACAAAGTAATATATATATTAATAAAAACACAGTTCACAAAGAAAAACAAAATAAAGATTTATCTGTTCGACCCATAAGCTAACAACAACAATTATAAAATTATATATATATATATATATATATATATAGAGAGAGAGAGAGAGAGAGAAAGAGAGGAAAAGTGGAATATCATGAAGAAAGATGAAATAATACAGAATTAGGTGTGTGAGTGTCACTTCATTGATGACTTCAGTGCCGCGAGTCGGGCGTCAAGTTCCTTGTCCTCATCGTCCTGTTCCTGCTGCTGCTTCCCTGTAGGAAGTGACGCGTCAGTGACACCAACCTTGCTCTTAAACTCCAGACCGACCTCATCCATTACCTTTTGTATCTCCATTTCCGTTTCTCCCTCTTCCAGTCCCTCATCATCCATTACATCATCAATGGCGTCATTCATCATTTCCTCCTTCATACCCATCATCTCATTTTGCTTCTCAAACTCACGCATTACGCGCTGCATTTCAGGGATGTTCATTTTTTTGTTCATGGAGCGCATCACCTTGGATATGCCTTTCAAAGCGTCCGCCATTTGCGCAGTGGACTGCATTGTCTGAATGCGCAGTGATACACCTTGAATTTGTGTACGCATGCGGTACATCTTTTGCTGATACTTGCGCGTGCGGACAAGGTCTCGGGCCATGATGCGCACCGAATCAATCTGATCTTGTTTTGCCATGCGCTTCATATCGATAACAATTTTGCGTTCTTGGGTTTGCAGTTTGTTGCGTTCGCGATCGATTTCACGAACAGTGCGATCGAGGCCACGCTTGTACTTTCGCATCGCTTCTTGCGGCGTTTCGCGGTGAAAAAGGTCTCTGATAAACGACATATCGTGCGCTTCGCTTATCCGTTGCTTTCCGACTTCCTGAATTTATGCGCTTCGTGATCTTTTATTGGGACCTTTTTTTTTTTTTGTCGTCAAACTACTCGCCTTTTCTAATCTGTGACTACGAGTATATGTATGTATATATATTTTTTACTTTCCTTCTGTTGTTGCTGCGTTCTTACCCTCAGAATGTTTCCTTTTTTTTTTTTTATGGTGGGAAAGAAGAAAAATGGGAGAGTAAAAATAGATTTTTACTCTGAGAATGCAAAGAGATGTGCAATTCAACGGTTTTTTTTTTTTTTGGTGTGATGGTATGGTTTCAGTTAGGTCCTTTAAAAAGTAAAAAGTTAATGGACCTGTTGTCTCATTTTTTAAAATATATATTATATATTCATATATATATATATATATGATTTCTTTAAACGCTTCCTTCATTGATTAAAGCACCCGTGTGCGAGAGCTTTAACACGCACGGCTTGGTAGAAGGCAGAACACAGGGATTCCCACTTCCATATTCCTTTATTACTCTCCACCTCGGCTTTCCAACGTTGGAGAAACATGTCTCTCCGTTATTGCAGTTGCTGTGTCATGCGCCAGGCACAAACAGTTATTGGCATTGGCACGGTACTGGCTAACCCGCGCATGTACGGTACAGAGTGACGAGAAGTCGTGTAAAATGGTGCCTGTCCACGGGAAACGGTAAGAACGGTCACCACTTTATCCTTCTCTTCCCTTTCGCCTCTCTTTCCACCCCCCACCTTTTCTCCACCCGAAGGGGGTGGGTTTCCCGCTGCGGATGGGGTGATCGTTTTCTTCCACCATTCCTTTGGTAATTGAGTCGGTGCGTCGGCCCGCAGTTCCACTGTGGCGATGGCCCCTTTAACCATCGCGGGACAAAATCCGTTGAGTCGCATTCCGTCCAAGGCGCCGCGTGTGTGTCCAATGATGTGACCATCATCCGCAACGCCAATGAATAGCGTACCACCGCGTGTGGCGGCCATGGCAGCCATTGTGTGACGAAACCGTTCAGCGTTCGTTGTGCCGTGCTGTTGAGCCTCACCACGCCACGCCTCGACGCGCGCCTTAAACTCCACGCACGTTCCCTCGTAAAGGGCGGCCACGTCGCGCACAGAGGTGATGGCAAGAGGTACCTCCCGCTCGGAGCGACCGCGCGCTTTGCGGAAATGTACCGAAATGGTGTCTGTAAGCCCCGCAAAGAGACGCGACGCCGCGGATGTCTCCGTAAGTTGCTCCCCATAACGCACATACCCGCGAAGAAAGCGGGTGCAGCTTGCCGTCACGATTTCCATCACATCCGCAAACGTGTTTGGCTCCGTAAAGCTATTGATACTACAACTACCACTACTCATGCTACCGTTACCTCGGACTGCGGGGTTGTGTGGAGCCACAATGGCTACATCCTCAAAGATGACAGAGATGTTGTCCGATGTGAAAGATCGACAATAAACCTTATGCGCGCGCAGTGTCACAGACAACGGGTTACAAGTAGAGGCAGAGGAGAGCAAGCGCAGCGGCCCGGCGTCATGTGACACAATTTCCACTGCATTCGAGAAACCACAAGCTTCCAGAGAAGCAGCGTCATACATCTTCTCATCTTCAGCACATTTACAATAATTGTTATCGGATGCCATATTTGCCACGGTATGATCCTTTTTGGATTCCATTTTCATTTTTTTTTTTTGTTGTTGTTGTTGGCGGGGACGCTTTCGCGAGGAGTGGAATTTGAAATCATCCCCAATAGCTGATGGTACAGGCACACGGGCAATGAGGAACCAGCGATTTGTAGTTGTCGGGCAGAACCTGTTTCCATTTGCTTTCTCAGGCTTACTGCATTCCAATTTTTGAGTGGGTACGGCAGCGTAGGCGTAACGCTGCGTTTGGGCCACAATGACGGCGGACACTTCCATTCCTGCAACATCCACATGCAAAAGACGCCGACCATTACTCCGCGTAGCCGCCTCCAGCACAGAGTTTGTTGTCTTTGCGAGCACAGCATTCACACACGCTCCTCCCTCTACTCTTTTCACCGCTGCTTCTACCACTCCTGTTGTTTCTGCTATGGATGTTGTTTGAATCTTCGTTGCCACTCTTAGTGTATTAGCGCTGCACCAATTTACCTCATTAAAGAATCGAGCAGTGAGCCACGCGGCGAGACGCCAACGCTGTTGCTGCTGCTGCGCCTGCCCGTCTTCAAGCGGCGCGTCTGTTCCACCCACCCGCTCCGTACTCTCATCGGACTCACCTTCCACAGTGTGAGGCGCACAAGAGACATGACTCGTTGCAGTAGGCGTAACACCAAAGTGGCGTGCGGTTGGTTGAACAAAGAGTAACGCAACGCGTGTGCCATTGTCAGTGACGCGAAACTCCGTCGCCGTCTGTGTGTATTGCAGCGCGTCAAGTGGTGGATGGATGCGAGAGACGGCACGATCAGCGCAAAGCAGAAAGGTATCGCGTGCACTGCGGTCCCAATCGCCCTTGTCAGAGAACAGAAACTCAATCCGAGACACATCATCCGATGCGTCACGAGGGCGGTTGGCGGCTTGTGCGATGAGACGAGCAATCGCTACCTCTGTCGACACGGCATGCACGTCTGTGATATTGTAGTGTATCATAGATAAAACGAATCCGGCTTGGTTTTTGTTTTTATAAGATCGCTCTATTATATATATATATATATATATATATATATATATATATCCAGATTTAACCTCACCTTTACACTTTAAGCACGGTCTCTGTTCTTTTAAATGTGAAAAGAAGAGCAACGGCAACAAGAAAAAAAAAAACACCAGGGATGATGGTGATGCCTTTTCGAGTATGTGAGTATTGAAGGTTTAAATGAGGGGGGAGGGGTTAAACGAAAAAAAAAAAAGAAAAAAGCGGCAAGCAAAAAGGTGAGCATCAATTAGGTACTTTATTTCCCTCCTCTTCTCATCCACCAATAATGTTTGTGTTAAATCCTATCCAAGAAGCGCGCAAGCACAAAATTGCTACATGACACCTCAAATTCTAGCCAACACCGTTTCGTCGACATCTGAAATGCATAAAAAAAACAGTTTAAATAGATAATAATAGTAAAAAAAAAAGGAGAAAGGTCTGACTAAGGTATCGAGGCCCTTCTACACACCACAAAAAAAGCTGTTGCACTCGAAAAAAAAAAGAAAGCAGACGCATCATAAGCGCACCAGTTATACTTTTTTTTTTTATTATTATTACGGTGCAAGGCACGAATTTTTGCTTTAAAAAAAAGGGAATAACAACACAAAAGAAAAGTATACATATATATATATATATATATATATATATATATGCATGAATTTATGCATTCAGTGTGAGCCAACTGCAAGAGAGTAAGGGGGTCTATCCTTCAGTTCGTCTTTTTACACCAGTTCGGACTTTATTCGTTGACATTGTTGTACAGTGCAGCGCATTTGCACAAAAGAGAACGACAACAGCAACAGCAGTACCAATTGTAAAAATAATGTAAAGCAATACATAGATAAATATATATATATATATATATATATATATATTTATATGTATATGTATATAAATGTATATGTGTTGCGATCGCAATATTTGTAGAGAATATTCAAAAATTTGATACAGTTAATGAATACTGTTTGTGGACAAATTAAAAACACCGTATCAATTATTTATGCCATCTCTAGAATCCCGCCGAAAAGGCGGCCTTCGTCTCAACGAAACGTGCGAGACGCAATTTGGAGTATTCTAAAAAGTCCATTTCTAGATCTGAGACAGCCTCCTGGAGCAAAGCCCAGATGCTCCAGCTAAGGTTCGACGCCAAGGTGAGGAGCTTTGCCAATTTAACCCAACAAGCAATACGTTGATGCTCTTCTTGGTCTTCAGAAATAAAAAATAAACGTTTCTGATCAGGTATTATCTCATCTAGTTCGCACCGGCGCGCTTCTTCCGCGTGTGAGCGTAATTCATCACGCATAGCTTGCCTGTAGACAGCTATAAATTTCGTCATTTGGTCATCTGAAGGAAAGTACCGTTTGTAGTCGCATTCAAGACCCGTATACTCATTGAAGTGATTCGCAATGTCAAAAAGAAGATAGTTCCGTTTGACATAATCAAAATCAATAATCTTTAATGAACCATCTGTTGTGTTGCGCATTATATTAGCGCTGAGAAGGTCATTGTGGCAAACACCCTCTCCCATTTCGGAGGCATGTTTGTTGAGGATACCCACAATCCAAATAACTTCTTGTTGTAGTTGCTGAGCTACGTTATCGTATTGTTCCCGTCGATCTTCGCGTAGTTTGCTACGAATTCCTTCAGACAACAACTGCTCCACCCACTGAGAAAAGGCATGCATAGTATAATTTTCCTCCCTATCGAAACGACTCCAATCAAAAGCATCACTAGGATGACGATTATGTGCATGGTAAGATCCCCCAAGTGTTGGTCCGACAGAGTCCCAGTACATTCGTGATGCTTCATCCACTACAAGCAATTTGTGATAGTCACGACGTGCTTCCATAGTAGCTTTTACCTGGAAAGCGGCTAATGCTCTTGCAATTTTTTTATGTTCTAAGGGCATATCTGTAAAAGGCAATGGTTCATGCTTGTCAAGAAATTCGTAAATCAAGAAATTGGGTCCCCGTACATATGTCGATATAAAAAATGACTGATAGAAAAGCTCACTTTCACGTGAAATAACTCGCTCTGTTTCTTTGCCAAATACCCGAAATATGACAGAATTAGGCCGATCTTCAGGATGATAAACGTGAAAAAGTTCATTTGTGATACCACCAGATAGTCGGTTGACAACTAGAGAGTGTTTAGAGATACTTTTCTCATCTGGTGAACCATTACTGTTGTCACTCAGCGTGTAGTGATTACCATTTTTTCCTCTATCATGCGCAGCAGCATCAGCACAACAAAGACTAGTTGCCTTTTTGTGAGGAAAAAGTACATTGGAGCAATGTTTCAAAACTGTATCTGCAACGGCATTGCGTCGAAAAGCCGGATCGTCAGGTATCACACATTGAACAAACTGGACAGGCATACCAAACGAAAATCTATAGAATATTTTACTCCTAATTAATATATATATATATATATATATATATATATATATATATATATATATATATGTGTACAGGGGAACAAGAGTCTGAACCCAGAAGCCTCTTTGTTTCTTTTCTTTTTTTTTTAATACTTAAAAAAAAAATACAACATTCGATGAGTAAAGATGAGATAATATATATGTATATATGTATATATGTATAGAGATATGTTTGTATTGAGTAACATTACAAGGGTTTCATTGAAAATAAAAACCATTCACAAAAAAAAAATGTACATATTCATTTTTCATTTTCTCATTACTGGACATGTAAGAATTCTAAACGATAAAAAACAACAAACAAAAAGACTAATACAAAGAAAACAAAAAAAATTAAACTCGGGCAATCTCTTCTAGACGTTTTGCGCCATATTCATGAACTGCTGTGTCACGCGATTTTTTCATTATCTGTTGAATAAGAGCTGGGTCTTGCTCATGAAACGCATCATCAATGGCTACCATTGGTCGGTCAAGAGTCATGTACCACTCTAATCTTTGCGTAATGCTATCCAACGCTGGAACGAGCTTTACAGCTCGTTCCACCTGGCCGTGATGGGTGAACTGCTCCAGAAATGGCAAAAAACCCACAGCAGGTTTTACTGAAAAACGGCCATTTGATGCTCCACCAAGTTTCTCTGCATCATCCCATCGCCCTGCATCGCAAAAGGCTAAAAGTCTTGTATAGCAGTATTGCCGCTCTCCTACGCGATACTTTGCGCGGATATCTTCTGCTTTTTTATCAGCGCCACACAGGATACAGAAATAGATGGTTCTTGTCACGCTACTACCAAGAAAACGATGATCATTAAATTCTTCTGCCAGTTTTTGCTGCGTCTGTATCAGCTCGCTTTGGAGGGAGAGCCATCGCGTTTCCTCCTTCACCACCTCAGGGGAAAAGAAAGGTAGTAGCATCGACGTAGACTTCCCACTTACCGTGTTTAATCGCAATTGCTTGCAACGGGAAAAAGCCGCCAACACGTCATCAAAGGCAGAGGCCGTTGATGGACAGAGAACCCCTTTAATCAGAGCAGTAATTTCTGAACTAGCACTTGCATCACACTTGAGCGCTTCCAAACTTGTCATCATTTGGTTTTCGATTTGCTTCCCCATCAGCACACGAAGAAGGCAGCAATGGGAAAAATAGAGAGAAAGGGAGGCATCGCCGTGCTTTGTACACAACTCTTCCACCACTGGACGCCATGATGGCTGCACAAACTCCCCAAGTAGGAGCCATGCCATAGCGCTTGGATAGCGAAGGAGAACTTTAAACTTCTTCTCTCTGTCTACTTCATCAAATAATACCCTTGTTAGTGCAAGCTGTAGCAAATCTGCGTCATCAGCCTGTGCAGCCCAATAAAGTGCCAGCTCCCATTCCCCCAGAAGAAGAAATTGGGTGACTTTGCAATGTACACGAAAATCTTCATTAAGAAGTTTGACAGCTAAACGTCTCCGTCCTAATCGAAACGCAGTCATGGCGCATTCCACAAAACTGGACCCTGAATGACGATTAAGAACCTCTGTTATATGGGCAAATACCGTTTCATCATCGAGAGCCACATCTTGCAACTTATGGCAAGACCATACAGAGAGTAGACGAGTGGAATTCATACTCAGTGCAACTGTAATATCAAGAGCAAGTTGAAAGACTCGACGATTTGTCAATCGATCTACAAGAACTTGAGCCTCTGATGGAGAAAGGGCCCGCATCTGCCCTGCACCGGACATGAGAGAGTACTGTCGAAATGAAAGGGGTATTTGAAAACCCGGGAAGTGACGCACCGCGTGGAGGACACGTAAGCGCCGTACCACGTCCAAGAGTGTATCAGGATCGTACTGGCGGTTTACCTCATTGGCAAAGGAAGCCGCGGCAAGAAGACGGTGTTGTTGGTCTGTTGAAAATTCATGAGCTGCGGCATCAATAATCTCGTCCAAGAGCTCTGCAAACGCTGCATTTCCCCACCTCGATAAAAGATGACGGGTATCGGGTAATCCCTTTACTCCACCATTCGCATAGTCGTCGTAGGCGGCAAGAAGCCGTGCGGATGAACTGATCGGCTTTATACGACAGAGTCGTATAAGACTGCTAGGCACTTCCTCAATAAAATAGCAGGATCGCTCCGTCACTACACGTAGGCCATCCACCTCGGTAACTGTTGCCACATGGCCACTACCCTCATCATCCCAGTTAAGTCGTTCACATTGAACCGATACACCTCTTAGAGTAGGAATTAAAAGGGAAAACATAGGTGCCTCCTCACGCGAGCTATAACCACCACCAAAGGAGGCTTCATTGAAATGTAGTACAATAAAGGAAAGACCACACCACTCTAATTTTTCCGGTTTTCGACCTCGTTTTCCCAGAGATAGGGCAAAATCCACAGTTTGGAGGTTGCTTGAGAAGACAAAGACCATGGCAGAATCAGTAAAACAGGCTATACGTGTACCATTATTATTCACTTTCATTGCGAGCACATCACCAGGGATGCTCTTGCGTAGCCTCTCTTCGTATCCACGATCTGATGTAAAGACATACAGCATGCTTTCTTCACCACTCTTAGGTGCTCGTGTGGCAATGTACACAACTGTATCGCCATCATCATTCCACTCTGCGGGGATAAAATCCATTGTAATTGGACTAGTATCAAGTTTCAACAAGGTTGGCTTGATCACCTCAGATGTGTGACGTTCACCGTGTAAGACACCACACAGCCGACCATGCATATCAATATAAAAAATACCATCAATAGAGATGCAAAATAATGCTATAGATGAAGTTAAACCATCCATATGATTAGTCCCAGAGTTTTGCAGGAAAAATTTTCGCGATGGACCGATGCCGTTTACTATGGTATCAAAGAATATACACACATGTCTGTTGGTAAGGACAACAAGACTTTCTTCCTTTGTCCAGCCCATCACAATAGCAACACCAAGGTCATCAGAAAGGCACAACTTTGCTTGCAGTTCGCCAGCGCTGCTGTAAATATCTACACTTGCAGCATCTGATGCTGTTCCCTCTATGATTCCGCCGTATAAAACAGCCACAGAGCCACCAAATGGCGCAGGACTTATAATTGTGCATTTCACAAGAGAAAATGGTTCCGATACTGCATCAAGCGAACCATCATTGATACCCAAACTTCGCTCACCCCAATGCATGCGATCATAGAGGGTAAGCTTCCGGCAGTAAAGCTCAGATGAGAAAGGGAACCATTCACCCAACCGTTCCACCATTGTACATAGTTTTCCTTCGTTCCGCGCTATGCGACCTCACCAAAAGCAAGCACAACAAGGGAGAAGAAAAACAAAAGCAAATAAGTAAAGAAAAAATACAGAACTCCATACACATTTAACAAAAAAAAAAGCACATATCAAGCACAACATAAGTATATCCACAGATATAGAAATACACATGTACTCACATTTAGAAATACAAACGACAAGAGGGAGATGAACAAAAACATCACCTGTGCATAAATCAATCACGTAATGGTTTGTCAAACGCCCCAACCACACCAAGAAACAATCTCCAACTCCGATACACTTCACTTTCCGCATCCCAAAATATAGCAACTTCAGCTTCAGGTGTGGACACGAGATCTCGAGGAAACTCTCCACCATCATTTTTTTTGTATTTGAGAAAGAAAATCAGCCCTAGTATTTAAACTACCATGTTATCATCTCTGATGATTAAAAAAAAAAAAAAAGTAATGCCTTTCATGTTTCGCACATAAAAAGTGCATGTGGAGGTGTTTCAAAAAAAAAAAAGTAGAAGTCCGCCCAACACTGGTAAAAAAAAGTCAATAAAAGCCTAGTCTATATCATCTTTTCGCTTTGGAAACAAACAAACAAAAAAAAAAACGCACGTTCCACAAGGCGTCAGACTTCAGCTCAATAAGATATCTGGGATCCAAAGACGATCCGGTATTATTAATTTAAACACAAAAAACGCTTCAGATCGTTAAACACGGCAGTTGTACGGAACATATACTTTTCGAAATCGCGAGAATCTGGAAATAAAATGCGAAAAAAAAATGATATATTAAAGCATCCGTTGTGGTCTGACGGTAATCGTCTTGAAGCACACAATACTCGACATCATATACAATATATTGACCAACGGTGCCTGAAAAAGTTGTTTAAGAGCTCGCTTCGAAAGCGTTAGGCAAAAAAAAAGTCGCATTTATAAAAAAAAATAATATAATCAAAACAAGTTTGAACGGTGTTCTTTCGTTAAAAAGAAAAATAGATCACGCCAAACCAATGACAATTGAGGTAACTACTTTTTCGCCTTTTGAGAGGACACATACCCCGAAAACGAAATTATTTTGTAACCAATTAAATGAGATCAAAAATCAGTGAGATGCATAGCAGTCAATAATTACAAAATTGTCGTTCTACAAATAGTCACTTACCACACAGAAAACACCAAAACATCCATTTGGATGCAACATAAAAGAGCCTCAACGTGACCTTGCTGCAACGCCCCTGTCATACAAGCAATCAAGCCCTTGACAAACAAAATCAAAAGTACATGCTAATATCAAAAAAAAAAAACTCGTACGCAAAGACAACAATAACAAAAAAAAAAACATTATTCAAGCAATGTACATAGCAAAGAAAAATTACAAAAAAACTTTTCATACAGAAAAAAAAAAAAATTAACTCAAAGAACAAGAGACAAAAAAAACTAAAAAGACAGAACAGAACTAATGTGCCTCAGACAACAAAAACGATACAAAAAAAAAATAAAACAAACAAACTTCAACAAGTCAGAAAAGCTAACACAATAAATTTGTTTACATTTTTTTTTTTAATTAAAGCAAGAATAAAGCACACGACAATCACTCTTGGTTATCAAAATAACAACAAAAAAATCTTCAACAAATCCATAAAACACACCGTACAAAAACAAAATCAAGTGAAAATACACGCATTGGTAGTGTGCCCTCGCCTTCTCCGCCGTTTTCGGAGCGGAAAGCACAGTGATCTCCGCCTTGCC
>JASANV010001387.1:0-36604 GCA_030849715.1 Trypanosoma mega | reverse complement strand
CCAGGGAAGGGAGAGGGAAACCACAGAAAGCAAACGAGTAGTACATATACATATCGTTCGTTTATTATTTGTTATTTATTTTCAAATACTTTTTTTTTTTCCTCTCTGTGCGTTGTTGAAAAATCGGGTCAGACTCACACTCGATGCGTTCGTCTCACCAGGATCGTCACCATGAGGGTAGACCAAGGGAAAGCCAACGTTCGCTGTTTCACAACCCCTCCGTTCGCAATAGTGGCCGTCCCACACCCTCCTCCCAAAGCCGGACAACATCTCCGCATTTCGATCATCCATACCTCCACGGTTTTCAGCGCGGTGAGGCGCATGCATTGGGTCATTCCCCCGCCGTTGTGCGGCGCCGCCCCCGACCTGGCGCGCCGCCGCAGGAGGGTGCCACGCAGAGGAGGAGTTCCTCCGCCACCAAAGGATTGAAGGATCGCACTGTCACCTCACCCTTTGTAGAGAACTGTCACCACGCGGATGTCCGCACGCGGCAACTCACGCAATTACTAGAAATGGAACGGTCGTTGCGTCTGGCGGCCGAACGGCGCACACTGGAGTCGGATGAAAAGGGTGCTCGGGCGACTATTGTAATTGAGGCAAATTATGGTGCCCGACTACTTTATTCTATTTTTGTGGAAAACATTGCCGCCCTTCCGTCGCCGGAGGATGTGTGGAAGTCTGTGCGCGTGAAGAAGGCGAAGAGCTCCGTTGTTTCCCCACCGTATGTTGAGACGCTCAGCTCGCGTCGTCCAAAGGGTGTGAACGGTCCAATACAAAACACAAATACATATGAACAAAATGGGATTATGGAGGAAAATGTACGATTGCGTGAGGAATTGGAACAGTACAGGTCCATTGACCGTGAGGATAGACGGGAGATCAATGAGTTGCATAGAAACATGCAACAACTCATTGAACGTCTCACAAAAGAACGAGATGAGTACTTTATAGAATTGAAAGCCTCTCGTTCACATCCCGCCCGTAGCGTGTCACCAACGACAGGGATGGTCAGCAGCGCCTTTCTCAACAACAACAACACCAACCACATTAGTAGTAACAGCAGCGCAGGCCAAGAAAAAGGTGCACGGTGGCATTTTGCACATTTAGTAGACCCTTCGGCGGCAAATATGGAGGAGTCTCCGGAGCTCGCCTTTCGTCGTCGAGTGTTACCAAAAACAGGTCTATAGAGAAGATGGAATCAATAATAATGAAAGAAAGAAAAAGAAAATATGTATGAGAGAGAGAGAATTGAGTGCTTGCATAAAATTTAGAAGAAGAAAAAGGAAAAAAAAAAAAGAAACAGCAAGAAATTTCGTTGTTCTTTTTTTTTTTTGATTTTGCTCTACCTCTGTGTATGTGTTAATGTTGTCTATTTTTGTTTGCGATGCTCTCTCTCTCTCTCTCTTTCTCTCTCTCTCGCTCTCTTTTTGTTTTCTTTGTTTTAGTATTAGAAGTTCATGGCGGCGAGTCCGTCGCTCTCTGCCGAGGCACATGCCCTCCTGCTCCGTTGTTGGGGTGTTTGTTTGCAGTATGAATTAGCTCGTGCGGAGCTTTGGAGTAGTTGTGGTATTTCTGTCCCTTTGACTCATTCCCTTGACACCCCATACATTGCTGACAACATGGCTGCCATGGCTTTGCGCCACATTACTACCGAATACCTTACTGCTCCACGTGAGGAAGTTATGGAACGCATTCAAACGCTGCTTCGGAGTGGAGCAGAGGGGTTTACCCCCGCCGAGGGCACCAAAGGACGATTGGTGTTGAGGGGTTTTATGGTTTTACTATCGCCATTAACACTTGTGGCGAATGCAGTGGAGCTGCTTGAGCGTCTCTGTGCCGCACTGCTGCAGTTGGATGAGCTTCTTACAAACACGATAACGCAGGAAGACAAAGAACGTGCGGCCATTGCAAAGGAACAGGACGCGAATCGTGAGCATTTGATCTCCGCCATGTATCGTTGGGCCCACACCCGAGAGTTGCGTGCGCGATTAGAGAACGGGGTGCAACTCGCTGAACGTCGTACCGCCGCGGACCATGATGTCTGGCGCCAACGTCAACGCACCTCACTTATTCGACGAGCAACATGCATAGATGAGGAGCAAAACCGACAAGATGAGGCAGCTCTGGCGGAAGCCACAACACGTCTGGAGGTGGTGTCTCATACACTGACTACCATACATGAACAGCTTATTGTTGCCCAAGAGTATGGGTCAACGCAGGTGGCGTTGCAACAGGAAGAAATGACGTCATTGCTTAGACAAATTCAAACCCTCCCGGCGGATCGTGCAGATGTCTCGCGTCGAATCGATCGTTTGGAGGAGCAGTTGGGACTCGTGGGACGCTTTGCTGTTGGTCTTTCGTTGACTTCCGGTGGCCAACGCGGGCATGAGTCTGTGCTGCGCTCCATGCAAGCCAAAGGAATCTCAGATGATTTGACATGGCTTTTAGATGATGCTCGTGCTACGGAAATATCCCAAGGGAGGGTTCAAAATAAGAAATCTCGAAATCGTACTACAGACGCCACGACTATTCTACGGCAGTGTCTGCTTGACTCTTCCCATTACAAACTGTCAAGCAAAGGTGATGGGAGAGGCAGCAAGAGGCGTAATGTGCCGTCATTGGAGGAGCGCACCGAGGTGGAGTCGGCGCTGCGTGAGGCGTTTGATTCTCTCACACGTCTTAATTACATGGCGTTACCCTTTCTGCAAACCTATTCGGCAGAGTTGGACGCACTCGTGTTGTACCCTCCTTTTGAGCTCTTTGTGACGCAATGCGGGATGAATGTTATCGGTTCCGTTCGCTTGGCGTTTATGAAAAATGCTACCGGACGTATTAGTGAGGACGCCGTTGCGTACATGCGTTCCCTCGTGGAACGCGAGGATGGATGGATTGTAGAGTATGCGCTTAGTTATGAAGATTTTATTCATTTTTTAGTTGATCAAGCTGGTGTGGAAAAGGTTCGTCATGCCTATATGCTCACCCCCAAGACACTATTAACGATCATAGTAACAGAGATGGTGCAACCGAAATGGCTCACCCATCTTAAATCATGCGCAACGCATCCAATGTTATTATTGGAAGAGAAAAATGAGGAAGAAACCGCACAACATCATCATTCCGAGGCAATCCCGAATTGTCGTGACTTGTCTCTTCTGCTGGACACCGCTTTGACGTGGCTGACTCTCGCCTCACGCTCCCTGGAAGGTTTCGCGTTGGCGTATCAGCGAAATGTGCTCGAGTATGCCTTCGCCACGCGTCCGGAGACGACAAGTGCGGGAGCACTCACCAAGACAGACGTGTTGCTGCCGCTATTGTTTCCACACAAACAGGAAAGCAAACCGCTGCGTCTATGCTGTAATGCGGCTCGATGGGATGCACTTTGTAAACACAGCGGGGATAAATTTGTGGCATTGAGTGCAGGTATGAAAGGGGATGGCAGTTTGGATGCTGTGGCGGCGTGGATTAGCCTGTCCATGGACGATATGAGCCGGGAAGAAATTCACTTTCGCATGGCCCAAATCATAGATACCACATTGCAGGGTAGTATTACTGGAACAGACTTAACATGTCTTCCTCCCATGACGTATCGTACACCCATTTCGTGGATTCTGGCCTTGTCAGGGTGCGTTGCAATGTGCTTAGATGATAATGGTTCAACCCCGCGTTTGAAGGCGTTGTTTCGTTCCATGATACCTGAAAACGAAAAGGTTCCGTGATGTTTTGTTGTCAAGAGACATTTACCGTGCTATCGAGTGGTTTCCTAAATACATGTGTTTCTGTGTGTGTGTTTTAATCACCAGATTACCATATTGAAATACACACACACATATATATATATATTTATATTTATATATATATTGTACTTTGCTCTTTTTTTTATGTTATTGTTATTGATACTTGCTTATATATATATATATATATATATATTCATTTTTTGACAGTAAAACCTGTTTAAACCTAGTACGCATATAAGTTCATGGGTTTTTATAAGATCAAGTAGAGGTTATTGATTGGTACTACGTGGTTTTTTTTTTCTCCTTCATTTGACTTCTTTCTTTCTGTCTTTTTTATTTTCTTCCTCTTTTGCAGCTTCACTCCATAGTAGGAAAGGAAAGTAGTCACGCAAAAAGAAAAAAAAGCAGCAAACGAATTGTCTCCCGAGAGAACAACGCAGCACAAGTAGGAAGAAAAAAAAAAAAAAAAGAAACCAAAAAAAGTAAAAAAAAACGGGGAAGGTACGTGAAGAAAAAGAAAAAGAGCAGCAAAACGAACCATATCAACCAACGAAAACCGAGGCATTAAGGAAACAAAAAAAAAAAAAGAAAAAAAAACTGAAATCGATTATTATTACCATTACTTAGGTGAATCACATTTTGGATTACAATTCTAGTAGAGGACAATTAGTAGAAATCAACGATGGAGCGCATGCAGGGATACAAGGCGCCCGCCGCCTTTACCCACTCCCCGTACACGACGCACTGCCACAGCAGTACGGATGTGACCAAAACGAACCCCAACACGAGCAGCCGCACCCACCGAGGCCACACCGCGACGAGCCCCATTCAAGTGCCCACCAAGGACCCCGACGAGGCGGATGGGCGGCAGCTGTTGAGCACCTCTCCCATCACGGTGCAGCCGCGCTACCGCCTGCACAGCCCCACGCATAGCCAACGCGCCACGGAGACGGTCTTCTCCAACTCCCCCGTCGACGCCTCCCTCTGCTCGCCGCCGTTTGCGTGGAGCGGGAGCAGCTCCTTTCACGGCGACGCCGCCCGCTTCGCGACGGCTCCGAATCTTAGCGCGCCGCCCGAGCCGAGTCTCTCCGGCAGCGGACGCGGACTCCCCCCGTACGGCACAAACGCCGTCGGGAGTTACGCCCCCGCCGGATTCGCGATGCCCCCGGCGATCAGTCAGAGTGTGCTCTCCTCGAGTAACGTCTCCGTCGGGCGCTCCCCCATTCCCGAGAATGGACTCCGCATAGGCTCTCCCCCAAACGCGATGGGGGGAATGTGTGGGCCCGGCTACAAGTCCCCGCCGCTGATGCCGCTGGGGACGCCGCCGTACCACAGCGTGGAGGGCCCCTCTCTGCAGAGTCCGCTCGTCTCCTTCAGCCCCACCCTGCGAAGCCATAGCGCGAACCATAACAGTGTCAATGGGAACCAAAACGGGTTGTCTAGGAGCGGAATAAAGGGGAATGTGGGTAGTGCGGGGGAGGGGGGCGGTAGAGGCCCTATTCGGCAACCAAAGTACCGCACCGGGGGCGGAGATGACGCGTCGAATGTGTCGGGGAGTAGTGCGAGTTCCATTCGGGATGATCTCTCCTTGTGCCCAAATGATGGTCTGTGTGCGTTAATTAATGATCGAAAACATCAACGCAAGTACGCCCACACGTGTCGTCTCTTCCCGTGCTATCACGGGCACATTCCGCGTCACTCCAAGTTGTTTCGTCACTCCCCCGGACAGATCACACAGACGGAGGGGCTCGAGGGCGCCTCGGGGGGACGCACGAAAATCTCCGCCCATGCGCTCACAAGCGTGAACTTTAGCTCCATCAGTCCAGAGGCCCCAAACGCGTATAAAATCATTGTCAGTCATGGTGATCAAAGTTATGAGATATTTGGCGATTGGCAAAATGTACGTGTGCATACATTTAAGCGTTACCTGCATCAGGTGTATAAGATTCCGCCCACCTCCCAGCTGCTGAAACTCACGGAGAGGGATATTCCGCTCGATGATGATATTGAGTCCGTCGGACACTATGGGGTGAAACCGGATTCCGTCGTTTCGTTAAAGCGCAAGGAGGATGACGCACCTCCACGTGTGCCCTTGGAAGACTTATAGATGTGTAGTTGTTATTATCATTATTATGATTATTATTATTATTATTTTTTTTTTTGGCGAACCATGAAATGAGAAGGAGAAAATGAAATGGGAGAAGAAAGAGACGAAAAAAAAAAAGAAAAAGATGGGAAGGAGTTTTGCAATGCGCGCACCAAATGAAGCCATTGGTGTAGACATGTTTTCTTTAAAAAAGAAAGAAATCAGTGAGTGCTCGAAGAGAAAAGAATGAAATAGTGAAAAATTGAATCACAAAGGTTTGCATATATATATATATATATATATATATATATATTTATATATGTTTGTATGATGAATGGAGAGAGTGTAATAAATGAGTTTGTTAATTGAATTAATATACTCACTGTGAAAAAGTTTTTGTTTTATGTATTTAAAACAATCGCACAGTGAGTTACGATTTCAATTCTTCCAAACCGCAATAATGTAAAGAAGTATGCGTCACCTTTTCTTTACTGAGAAGGGGAACATCGGAAAAGACGAATACGAAACCAGCAACAGAGGTTACAAAGGAAAAAAAAGAAAGAGAGGAAAGCAAACTCACAGGGCACTAGTAGAGCAAAATATGAATATGAGTACAAAATTTAAAAAGAGAAATATTTTTGGTTATATATTCTTAAAAAGGAAAAGAAGAAATACCTCGAACATCCTTTTCACTGTTTTCCCACATTTTTTTTTTTAGTTTTGCTATCTTTTTTTTTTGTTCTTTTACCTCTCCGCTTTACATTTACATCACACAAACGCGAAAAAGTAAGTTTTTTCATCTTTTTTTTTTAAAATGTTTTTGTTCCTTTTTTGATTTTTTTTTTAAATCCTCTCTTATGCCAAACCGAATGCATTGGTGTGTCTCCTCTGTGATTGATTTTCTTTCACTGCACGCAGAAGAGGAAGTTGGGAGAAGTCAAAGTTCATAAATGCCATTGAACTATGAAAAGAAAGGACCACAAAAAGCAAAAAAAAAAAGAGTGTTATACAAACTTTTGTCTTTGTAGTTTTTTTTTCCTTTTTGTCTTTTGTTGGATGCGATGAAAACTTTCTACGTGTGAAATATCCGTTGAATTGACCAAAATAGAAGTCAATGGCATCGTTTTTCTTTTTTGATGCGTTGTTATTTTCGATGTGAACAACAAAGACGAACAAAAAAGGGGACAAAGAGGACAATAAAGAAAGCGCGTTGTGAAATGAGAGAGAAAAAAAAAAAAATTGCAAAAAAAAATTTTTTTTTTTTTAAAGGATGAAATACGAATAAAATCAAAATGAAGAAATGCATACATATTATTTTAAAAAAAGAAAAAGATAAAAAAAAAAAACAGAGCAAAATAGGAATAATACACAAAAACAACCAAAAGATGTCGAACTGATCCTTTTTTTGGAGGTGCCATGTCCCGATAATGGAACCACTACACAAACCCAAAAAAGAAAAAGAGGATTTATATAACTATTGAAGTTTTCGCACATCATAATAATGCTCTTCTTCTACAAAAACTATCAGTCATCCTTTTAATTCCCTTTGGTTTTTTTCCCCATACGCGGAGTTTCTCTTTTTTTTTTTTCATTTTATTTTTCTACAGTACAAAAAAAAATATTTTTTTTGAAGTTTTTCGTAATGGAATGATTGAATCTTATCTATAAAAGAAACTTTGACTATCAAAAGAAAAAACACAAATGGTATACACGAACGCACAAAAAGCACACATCTTGAGAAATATATTCTTTTAAATATATGAAAAAAAAAATGAGGTAAAAAAGGTTAGAAAAGCTTACGTTTTGTGAAATCACGCAACCATTGCTTTACTGTGCGTTGACATGGGCAGCTTATACTTATATATATATATATATTTACAATGAGTTATTATTCTTGAGCCTATGTGGTGGTGTTTTTCTTTCGTTTGTGTTGTGTATTTTGTGTGGTTTTCTTTTTTTTTTCTTTTTGTCTGAGTGATTACTGTATCGTTGGGTTACGCGTTGGTTGAACCGAAACGATAAGATTTTAAATAAAATCAAAGAAAAACACAAACCTTTTTGATTAAATAGAGAACGACCAAAAAAAAAAAAGTCAATAAAATAAATATAAAAAAGAAAAAGTGAACGAAGAAAAGCTAAATCATACGAAACCAAAAGGAACTCCCCCACCTCCTAACAAAAAAAGAAAAAAAATAATAATATGAAAAGACGCTCCAAACAGACTTATGACTTTTGATAAAAATGAATGGAAGAAAAAAAAAGTGTATATATATATATATATATATATATATACATCACGCGCAATCACTTTTTCGTTTCTTCAATAAAAAAAGAGAAGGATATTTTCCCCCTTTTCTCTTCTCTTAAAAAAAAAAAAGAGATATTATGTGTGTGATTGTTTGTGTGTTTATTTGTTTGTTTACAATCAGAAAAAGTTAAGCGGAAGCTGTCGAAAAAAGAAAAAAAGGGGCTTCCATACTAAATGATCCAAAAAAAAAAGTAAAAAAAGTCAAACGAAAAAAAAGCAAAAAAAAAGATTTATTCCGTTCGAAATGATGAAAAAAGTATATATTTACATATATATATATATATATATATATATATGTTTTTTTTTCTTTGTATGCAGACAGGTCCGGAAGAATGACGTCGTTTGATGAGTATTGGTGTATAGTTTATTTGAGTTACAGGAACGAAAATATATATTTATACACAAACTAATATATGTTAAAAAAGAACTACGCTACGATGTTATTCCGTGGATCGTGTTTTTTGTACTAATCGGACTCTGTTTGCTTTTATTTAACAAGTCAAAACAACAACAACAAAGAAAAGAAAACATCACATCAGTTTTATTCTAAATGAAATTCGTAGTGTTGTTGCACGTGTATGTTGTGTATATGTGCCTGTGAACGTTTGCAGCTGAAAGTTTTCATTTCAGCTTCCGATTCTCTCTCTCTCTCTCCCCTTTTTGATAAATATTACGAAATAGAAAACAAGGCAGATCAGTGAACTCAAAGAACAGCAAGCAAAAAAAAAGAAGCGAAACGGACGTGTTTACTTTTTATCATTTTTTTTTCTTTGTGAAGGATGTGTTTTTGATTCTACTCCCCTTTTAATCACATTTTTATTCGATGCTTACGCGTGCTGTTTATTGGCTGTGTTTACTGGATTTTAAAGGTTTCTATGCGATTGTATGCTCCTTTTCAATCACTGCGTTTACTGATTTTGCAAATTGTTTTTTTTCCCCCTTTTTTTCTTCATCCATTCATAAAAGTATTAACAATACATGTATACTTAGTGAAATTTCTTCACTACTAGTTTCTTTTTCTTTTTTTTTCGTTAACTTTATTATTATTAATATCCCTTCTTTCTTTATAGAGTTATTGCCCTTTAGGGTTGTTGTTTCTGCGTACATATACACCATTGTTTGCTGGTGGTCTGTCGGATTACTCCAAACGCTGAATAGAAATGCGTTTTTGGGATCGTCTGCATTTTTGCTTTTCCGGTGCATTGCCCATTCCTGGCGTGGTGTACAGCGAGGCGTATGCCGTTTCTTCACACTTGGAGGAGCAACGCCGTGCCTCCCGTTGGCGCGGCAATCTTCGCAATGTTCGAATGGACACCATTCCCTCTCTTCTCCTCCACACAAGCGGCCCGGAACATGCGCTGTCGGGTCCGGAGGACAATCCGTACACCTTTTGGGAACGCATTGGGGTCGTCCCCGTTCACCCCTCCCGCATTCGAGCGCGGCCGTATTATCACCCAACAACAGACTTTGCGCTCTTTGACTATGATGAGACCTCACCAGAGGAGAAGGAGCTTTTGGCGCGTTGGATGGCTAAAGTGATGGAGTTTAATGGGGCCGTTCCAACGGGCATTCTTTGCGCCGTGGGCTGTTTGGTGCTTCCGTTGCATACGGTGTATCGCATGCCGCTTCTCGTCGCCGCCGGCGCAACGGGAGTGGGGGTGGAAATCACGCGGGCATATATGGCGGCATCGAAGGAGCGACAAGACCTCGATGACTTTATTCTGTCCAAGGAGATTTGGTATGTGAAGAATGTGGAGACGTACCAGTTGGGGATTCCACGGATGCCAAAAGGGAGGGAGAGGGAATACCACGCGTGCTTGGATAGCGCCTCATCCACTACACAAGTGTTGCCAGATGAGCTGGTCGAGGCGCTGCATTATTGAGATGCAAACGGGAGCATTATGGAATTTGTGCAGCAAAGAAAGAAGAAGAAGAAGAAGGCAGAAGCGGATGAAAGGGGTTTCCTCATGATGCGATGGTTGTGTACAATTATATTTATGGGTGCGTGTGTATCTTGGCGAGTTTGTGTGTGTGTGTCATTGCACGTTGGCATTGGGGAGCTAAAAGGTACCCTTCTCTATCATTCTGATCAAATCGGACGTGCTTTTCGCATACACATTTATGTGTGTTTACAGAAAATGTAGATCTATGATATGTTTCTGTTTTTTTTTTTCTTTGCATACATCAAAAAAAAATCTATACATGTGAGTATGGTTTGGATGCATGTTGTTTTCTTCTTTTTGTTCTTATCATTCTTCTTTTCTTTTTTCTTCTCATTACAGCTGCGGCTCCAGTTGGAGAGACATGGATACGCCGTATCATTTTTCCGGGTCCAAACTGACTCCTTGGCAATCGATTGATATAACAAAAGTGGATGGCCTCTCCGTGGCGGTCTTGTGTGGTTCTTTTAATCCCATACACCAAACACACATTGACATGTTCCACGCCGTCCGCGATGAACTTGCCATTATCGCACAGCGGATAAAGCTGGTGGGCGGGTTTGTTTCTCCCGTTAATGATGATTATGGAAAGAAGGGACTTTGTTCCTTTGATGTCCGGGCGAGCATTTCACGGGCGGCGTTGACAGATCACCCACAGCTTTCGCTCGACGAGTGGGAAGGCAAACAATCAACATTTACACGGACTGTGTTTGTATTGGAGCATATACAAGAGGTTGTGCAGAATTGGTACGAAACAGCTGCCACACCCACGGATGCGCAACGGGCTTGGCTGCGAGAACATCCACTGCGCGTTATATTTATTTGTGGTACGGACCTCTTTGCCTCCTTTATGCGGCCTGGTTGCTGGTCGCTTGCGCTTCTTAAGCGTTTACTAGATGGATTTGATGTCTTTGTTGTGCGTCGGGCCGGTGGGTTGACCTGTGCGGCCATTTTACAACAAAACGGTACAATTGTAGAGGATAAAGACGCCCATGCCTCTGTCCCATCGCTTAACCTGGGGGACTACCGCTTTATGGAGACGGAGCGGCTGAACAGCAGTGTCTCCTCTACACAGATTCGCGATCTCCTAACGCTTGACCCCATGGCGAATCTTGATGGACTCATTCCACACGCGGCACAAACTCTTGTTCGGCAGAATTATGCCGCGAAGTGATGCTCGTTTCGTGTATTATTCACCATTTGACGAATAAAAAAATTTGATATTTCTTTTTCTCCACCAAATAATTCGGTGTTTTTTTTCTTGTTCTCTTTTTACATATACATATATGTATATATATATATATATATATATATCGCTTGGTGGCTTCATATATCACTGTTGATTTAATTTTATTTATGTTGATTCATATTTTTTATTATGACTAAACCTTTTAATACATGATTCGGATGCAAAATACTTTCTAATGATGTTTCTTTTTGTTGAACTGACTTTTCTTGGGAAACATTGTAGTGCAACTGTACGCTTGTTTTGTAAAAGTTTCCTGAGTATCGAGAAAGACACGCATCTGAAAGATAGCAGTGTTCTGTTCAAAAAAAAAAAAAAGATAGGTGATGGGGATGTCAGACGAAAGAGATGAAGTGCAATCGGTTGGTTTTGTGCCACCTACGTTCAATTCTTTCCTCATATTTATTGGAGTATTTTTTATTGTACTCCTGGCGTTGGCATACGCTGTGCTGCTGCCTTCCAGCAAAGATGAACGTGTGGATGCTGCGAAGGATGCGTTGAAAGACGCGTTGACGTCCCCAATCTCTGCTGAGACGTCTGCCTTCTTTTCAAAGGCAGGGAAATTCCGCTGTCCGCAAGAAAAAATTTTCTCCAAAGACGAGGTGGCGGCGCACGCCAAAATGGGAGATCTTTGGCTTATCATTGATGGGAATGTTTTGGATGTGAGTCGTTTGGAACACCCAGGTGGAACAATTATTTTAGATGGAGCCCATGGTAAGGACGCTGGAGATCTCTTTATGCAATTTCATAGTCCCTCGACTGTAGGTTTGTTTAAAAAATTCTGCATTGGCCGTGTGAAAGAAGCATGAATGTAGAATTACTATTATATGCGCAAATTACTACAAAATGAAACTATATATATATATATATTTTTATTTATTTATTTATTTATTTTTTTAATAGATACATTAGGTCACTAAAAGAAATTTTCGTGTGTTGATTTCATGTATTTATTAGACATCTCGCTTTGGTTTTCTTAGTGAGCTTTTGTTTTGACTTGTGCAATCATTTTTTTTTGTTTTATTTGTTCTTTTTGGAAGATACATACAAACAAATTTACATAATTAGGTTTTCCTATAATAATTCGTGTTGAGTATATTTTAGACATCTATACAACGACGTCTTCTCGTGTCTTATTGAGTCAGAGTCCATCAATCATAGTAAGAAAGCAAAGAAACTAATAATAATACAATGCAATCCGATCAACTACAGCAACTGACTCGTTCGCCGACCAAAAAAGGTCCTTGGACGAACATGGCCCGCATTGGTCATTGCTTCCCCCGTGAGCACCACTACCCTTCAAGTGTGGAAGAAGTCGTCGACCTCATTCAGCGGTTCAAACAAACGGGCCAAACATGCCGCGTGGCTGGAGCCGGTAAGAGTCCGAATACGATAACCTTTACAGATGCGCACCTCATTCACATGGAGCGCCTGAATCGCATTGTGGAAGTGGATAAAGAAAAGCGCACCATCACGTGTGAGGGTGGTGTCTTGCTGCGTGATATCTTTTTGGAGCTTCGCAGACATAATCTGATGCTGCGCTGTGTCCCGTCGTATATCCTTACAACGGTGGCGGGGGCCATCGGCACTGCCACGCATGGGAGTGGAATTCACACAAAGTGCCTTGCCGACTATGTCGTCCGCCTCGTGTTGGTCGATGGCACCGGTAAGCGTCACACTTTTGACCAAACAACGCCGAAAGAGTTATCCCTCGCAGCCTGTCATCTTGGTATGCTCGGTGTTGTGGTGCAGGTCACACTCCAGGCGGAGCCAAATCGCATGTGGAAAGTGTGTAGTGCGCCTATTTCGGTGTCACAACTCATCAGAGGGGACACATTGGCAAAGCGGGTGTCAAGTCATGCGTTTTACCGTTTCTTTTGGATGCCGAACACGTCTCAATGCTTTGAGTCCATCGGGACGTGTGTAGAGGAGGGAACGAATGAACCCGAGACGGTGCGGCGTCCCTTGTCCTCTGCGCCGTCCTGTCGCGTTGCTCGATTTCTGTCCGCGGTTCGTTGCCCACCGAATGAGACGCACGAGGAATGGCTCGCCGCGCAGCAGCACCTTTATACGCGCCTTGGCAAAGCATGTCGTGGGAATTGGTTGAGGCACACCGTTGTGGAGGCGGCCCTCGCGGCGGCAACCGTTTACCCATCCATGCAACCATCTATTAATCGAGCCTACCGCTGCGTCTTTTACAGGACGCCGGAGGTGCAGTTTGGTACGCCACTCGAATGTTTCACATTTGACTGTCTCTTTAAGCAATGGGCCTGTGAATGGGCTATTGACGCCACACGCACAGTGGAGGCGTTTCAGTGCCTTCGTGATATTATCGCCACACAAAAACTACGTGTGCACTTTCCTGTGGAATTTCGCTTCACCGATGCCGATTCCACAGCTTTATCCCCAGCGCATGGTCGTAAAACGTGTTGGATCGGCATCGTTATGTACAGGCCCTACTTACGCTATGCACCGGACACAATGAGGTATTATCAAGCCTTTAGTGAGGCCATGACTTTAATGGGCGGTCGGCCACATTGGGCTAAATATTACTTGTGGGGCCAAAAGCAAGTGCGGGAGGCCTATGGGGAGCAATGGGAAGAATTTCAAAAATTTCGCAAAACAATGGATCCAAGTGATATGTTTGTTAATGGATGGTGGCGTAATCTCAGTGAGAATGGACCTAAGGTCAGTAGCGTCATAAGCCGCCTATAAGGAAAGAAGCAGAAAAGAAAAGAAGCTAACTCTTGTGTGAACCAGAAACTCGTAAATATATATATATATATATATATATATGTATATGCACACATGCAGAAAAAGTGTTTTATTTGTTTTTCTTCCAAAACTAACTTTCTTTTGTATGTCTACGTGTGTAGCTTTGATGGGGGTGAATGTGACTAAAAGGAAAATTGAGGAGAGGAAAGTGCAGTATATTGTTACAAAATGTTTGCGCAAAAAAAAAAAAAAAACATTGAAACCAACTTAACTTTTCTTTCGATTTTTTTTTTTTTTTTGAGGAGCTTGTGAAAAGAATGCGCACAAGGAGGGGAGCCTACATATTTACCTTCTGGAATATTTTTATCTTTATGATAAGGTTTGTTTTCCCCATTTTTTTTCTTGTTTGTCTATTTTCCCTCTTGCGTTAAAGGTGAAATCCATATTCGATTTCGAAAAGCGTTTTTCGCAACAATTTTTCCTCCCACCCAACCCTACGCCATTCCACGCGGCGGGGTTTTCTGAGAAGAAAGATTCCGGGAACCGCCCTTTTCGTAAGTTTTTACTTACAAAACTATTGTTTCGGTTATGCGCATGTGTTTGTTCAATCCCACCCCCCTTTTTTGTGTTTTTATCTATTGGTTATATGATGTTACCTTTTCCCTATAACTGGGTACTTAACTCGGATAATATTCTTTTCCCTTTTTTCTTTCTTTATGCTAATCCTTAAGGTAGTCGTTAGGTAACGTTGTTCTCTCCTGTAGGTGGATATTCTTGTTTGCTTTCTTTTTTGATAGTTGTTTTTATCTTCTTTGGTTGTTGTTTTTGTTGGTTGGAGTGTGCTGTTGTTGTTGTTTTTTGCTCGCTAGACAAATTCAATGACGGAGACAGCATTTCGTGGTACGCTTTTGCTACTCCAGAACCGCACACGTCGTGATCCCGAGTCGTACCGCGATGAGTTCATTTCGCAACTGGATCACTTTAAGGCGCTTAGCAAAACCATTGCTTCCCAACACATTGTCAACCCGCAGTACATTGCTGTTCTGAACTACGTCTGCCATGTGAGTCACTGCTTTCCTCTGGAGTGTGCCGAGGTGGTGGAGATACTGTTGCAGCTTCTGCATGATTCGAGTGGGGGCGGCATGGCGCCGGAGTTGCGCCTCGCTCTTGTCAAGTCTCTCGCCCTTTTGCGCTCCAAAGGTCTTGTTCAGGCGGAGCGCACCTTTCCACTCTTCTTTCGTCTTCTGCAGGAGCGCGACAAGAGTCTGCGACGCCTCATCCTCTCTCACATCGTCAGTGATGTGCGCAAGGTGAATATGCCCGGTGCAAAGAATGGGGCACAGGTCAACAAGCGTGCTCAGAATTTTCTCTTCTCCGTCATGACGGAGGATGATCCGGTGCAGGCGCGGTGTGCGGAGATTGTGATGATTGATTTGTACCGACGCCGTGTGTGGGCTAATGAGCGCACCGTGGAGGTCCTCACGCAGGCGTGCTTTTCTCGCCACACATCCATTCTTCGCACAGCGCTTCGATTCTTTTTGATGCAAATGCCAAAGATCACCTCCGTTGATGACTCCGACGACGACGAGGAGGCCGCCGACCCTGGACGTACGATATCCAAAATGAAACAAAAACTAAAAATTGTAAAAAAGACAAGCAAACGGGAGCGTATTCTTCGCCGTGATATGAACGCCGTGAAACGCAAGTACAACAAGGAGGAAAAGGAGGAAGAGACTCTTGCGCGGCAGCATGTCGATCCTGTGCGTCTCTTACGTGATCCACAGCAATTCGTGGAGCGTCTCCTCGCCCGACTGCACCGCACGACTGAACGCTTTGAGGTTCGACTACTCTTTCTTAACGTGATTGCGCGCGTGGTGTCGGAGCACGAGGTTGTGCATCTCCCCCTCTATGGGTTTTTGGAACGTTACATGGAACCGTCTCAACTCCACGCGACGCAGCTACTCGCCCTTTCAGCGATGTGTGTGCATCGAATGGTTCCTCCCGATGTCATTGAGCCTCTTGTGCGGGCTGTTGCGAATCACTTTGTCTCGGACCGCGCGACGCCAGATGCCATCACGGTTGGACTCAATACCATTCGTGAGATATGTAAACGACAGCCACTCGCTATGAATGAGGATTTGTTGCGTGACTTGGCCGAGTACAAATCGCAGCGCGGGGATCGTGGTGTGATGATGGCTGCTCGTGCCCTCATTCAGCTCTACCGCGATGTGTACCCGGAGCTCCTTCCGCCCAAACTCCGTGGCGGCCGCAGTGGACCCGCGGCAAACGGAGAGAAACCCGTTTATGGAAAGGAAGAGGTTCACACCGATGTGCCAGGGCTAGAGCTGCTCTACGCGGCCATGGAAAATGGCGACGGCTCCGCCTCGGGCAGTGCATCGGATGAGGATGGGGATAGCGACAGCGACAGCAGTGGGGAATGGGTGACAGACAGTAGTGCGTGCGATCCGGATGACATTGATGGTAGCTTTCTGGACGCCTCCGACAACAGCGATGAGGAGGACGACGAGGATAATGATGCATGTCCGCAACTCGTTCCCATCGCAGGGGAGCCACCATCGAAGCGCAGTCGACATGAGGAGGAATGTGGAAGTGATATTCTGAGTGTGGGAAGCGGTGCGGAGGGTAAGGTGCTGCGTGCGTCGCCTTTGCAGACTGCGACAAGAAGTCCGGACGAAGCAGAAATGAGTGACAGTGGCAGTGGTACCGAAGAAGAAGAAGATGAGGAGGAGGAGATGGAGGAATTGGAAGAGGAAGAGGAAGAGGAAGAGGACGAGGAGGAGGAAGACTTGGAAGAGGAAATGGCGGCGGGCGATTCCGCGGAATGGTTTGAGGACGTCGACATGAACTCCACGCGTCCCGCCTCCACGCGCGCGCCGTCGACGACCACATCGCGTGTGTCCGCCTCCGCCACGCGCATTTTGACAGACGCGGACTTTGAGCGCATTCGACGCCTTCAGGCGCAACACGGCAGCCACCGATCCCTTCGCGGAAAGCTGAAGGAGCGCGACGCCCGCGCGCGCCGTCGAGAGGATCTTCTCCACGGCATCTCCGCCGACCTCTCCGCGCACGATATCGAGCACTTCACGCAGAAGAAACGGGAGGCCGACCGCGACGAGAAGATCGCGCGGGCACAGGAGCTCCGACAGGCCAGCTCCAAATTCGAGGCGCGCAAGAAGAAGAAGAGTAAACTCAACTCCACCCACAATGAACACTCGAAGCGAGGGAAACTATTCACCATGACGAAACGCTCTCAACGTGTGGGAGCCAAGTTGAAGAGCTCCGCCGCCGATCGCGCGAACCGAAGTAAGGAGAATAAGAAGAAGGATATTAAGTTCCGTATCCGGCGCGGATGGAAGGCATAGAACATGTTGAAAGTGCTACTTTGAAAAGAAAAGAAAAGAAAAAAAGAACAGAAAGAAGAAACGAGTAAAATAAAAATAAGCGAAAAAATAACGCTTCTAAAGCGAGTAAACAACAAGAAAAAGAAGAAAAAGAATGCACCCCCTCCCCCCCTCCAAAGACATAAAAGAAAAAGGCGAAATTAAAATCATACATACATACACTTTTTTTTTTCTCTTTCTCTATGCTTGTGTACATCAAAGGTGAGAAAAAAGAGCCGTGTATAGTGGTGAAAAGGAGTTGTTATGAATATTCTCCAGTCCCTTTGCCACGTGTTGATGTTAAACGAGCTTTTTAGTTTTTTTTTTTTCTATGGGACAGAAGTGTATAAGAGAGGTGTCTTACGGATTTTTTTGTCTTTGTGGTGGTGGTTCTTGTTTTTCCCTAGTTAACTCTCTTTGTGTAGTTAATGGTATATATATATATATATATATATATATATAAATGAGTGCGTAAGAGATGCCTGTTTTTTATTGTAATTTCTTTCTTTCTTTTTTTTTTTTCTGTTCTGGGGTATTTTCAAATGACGATCAGTGGAAATCTTCGTTTGGTGTGTATGCTTCTTTCTTTTCGTGCTTTTTTCTTCATTTTATGGTTTATTATCTTTTCCATAGAATCACCTGTCTTTTAATTTTTCCTGACAAACAAAAAGGGGGTAATCATATATTTTACGTTCACATTGAAGCAGTTGTATGTGTGTATAAAGGTGAAGCATTACCGAGTGTACGGAAGTATGTCGATTTGGTCCTTCAAGGAACTGTCAAATAGTCTTTTAAGTCCAAAGACAGTCGGAGTTTCGCCCTTCTTTCGTCCAAAAGAGGAGCGGCTCTCCAACGATCCGCCGTCCCTCTCCGGTGCCTTGTGGGATTACATGCACTGCACTAAACGGGCCATTAACACCCGAATTATAGGATTCTGCGACCCAACACTGCAGCAGTGTGTGGATGATCTTGTGTTGTACAGCAAAGCCTCTTCCTGGGGCGGAAAGGATGAAGTGGCGTTGGCGGAAGTTCTTCGCCGACGTCGCGGAGATGTGGATGTGAATTCGCTACCATGGAAACCGACGGAAGGGTACAAGGCGTGGCTGCGCGCACAGGGAAGATTGCGAGAGGAGTAAAATGACAGCCATACGCTTCTCTTCACATACACTGGCTTTCTTTTAAACGGTGTTGTTTATTGACAAAAGAAAAAGATTTTTCTTCTCTCGTGTAAATGGCTTCTTTCTTAATGTTTCATTTTATGTCGAATTTGCTTCCCTTCAGCCACACTCGCTTTTCTTTTGCTTGCTTTTTTTTTCTTGTATGCATGTAATCATTTATTTTTTTTTCTTCTTCTTCTTCTTCTTTTGTTGGCGTTACTTTCAGTTACGATTTCGTGAGTTCATGCAGCAATCCGAGGAACGGGGTGGTCTGTTCCCATCCATTCAGACCGTTAAGGCGCCTGCTGTGCGACGCGCACAGAGTCGCACGCGTACTTCCATCCCCACCGGTTTCCTCCCTCCCGTGCAAAGTAATACTCTTCCGCGGCAGGAATCGGCTCGTTTCGCGCAAACCACACGAAACCCAGCGCTTCGCCAAACACTCTACTTTAACCGTTCACGCAGTGAGTCTATCTCGATGGGGAGTACCCCTCAACGACGCACGAGTTACGATGCGCGGCGTTACCTCTCTCTCGCCTCCGCCAAATCACGCGGCATTCTCGAGAAGTTTCGCACCCACGTGAGCGCCTATCACACCTTTCAGCCTCTCTTTGCGGAGAGCGAGGCATACGATGCGCAGGTCCCCGCGCTCCGGGAGACGGCCGGGTGGGAGACGGTTGGGAAAGTATTGGATGAGGCCACCGCCCGCGCCATTCGCCACAACGCGGACGGCTCCTTTCTCGCCACCGTCGAATCCATCCCGTCGATTTCCTCGCAGAAGATCTACTCCCCCGCGGACGTCTCGCTGACGGTGCTGAGCAGTGTGGTTCCCCCCTGCCCGCCCAGCGCGACGCAGACGGAGGCGTCGCGTCAAGGGAGCGGGCGGGTGGATAAGCACCACTCCCTCTTCGCCTCCTGGACCCGCGAGCACTCCACCGCCTCCGCGGAGGAGGTTCGACAGGAGATGCGCTTTCGCGATGCGGAGCGCGTCGACCACGAGCGCCTCCGCCGCGCCCGTTACAGACGGCAGTGGCAGTCCATGGACGCCGCCAACGCGGAGGGCGAGCGGGAGGAAACGTCGTCGCACATCGGCGTCGGCCTTTCGCGCGAGCGGCGCTCCTTCGCGCAGTCCCCCGAGGCGCGCCGGGAGCGGGCGGAGCAGGCGATGGCGTGGGAGCAGTTCCAGATGGGCGAGCGCCGCGTGCAGCTCTCCTTCGCCGCGTCCGGCCCGGCGGCGGAGATCATCACCGACTACCGCCACACGGAGGAGCTGCACCGCTGGATCGCCGACCGCTGGCGGACGCACACGCACCGGCATGAAATCGCGGCCCTCCGCATCCAATGCGCCTACCGCTGCTACCGCGCCAAACGCGTGGCCATGTGGCGCCGTTACGGCCGCCGCGTCGCCTTCCTCGACGGCCTCCGCGCGGAGGAGTCGGGCATGCGGCTTTGGGCCGCCGCGCTGCGCGTCGTGGCGGACGAGCGGGTGCGGGACAAGAACGCCTCCGTGTCGTGGCTCGCGCTGCACTATGTGTGCGCCAAACTCCAAGCCGTCGCCCTCCGACGGCGCGCGCGGCGGGAGGCGGAGGAGAGCCGCGCCGCCGCCGTTCGTTCGCACGCGGCGGTGACGATTCAGCGCGTCTTTCGCGGCCACTTGGGGCGCACCGCGGCGGCGATGGTGCGCTTTCCGCAGCTCCTCACCGACCGGCGGCAGCGGGCGGCGGCGGCGGCGGCGGTGCGCGTGCAGTCCGTGTGGCGGGGCTTTCTGGCGCGGCGGCGGCGCGCGCGCTGTTTGGCGGCGGCGGCGGTCATTCAGCGCGCGATTCGCTCCGCCGCCGCGCGCGCCGGGCGCCGACAGCTGCGTGCCGACACGCGCGCCAAGTCGGAGCGCATGGCGCAGGAGTACGCCGTCGGGGTCCTCCGCCGCGTGTTGGGCGAACGGGCGCGGCGGCGGCGGCGCTACCTGCGCGAGCGCCTCGCGGAGATGTCGCTGCTGCAGCGCGTGGGAAAGGGCTATGTGGCGCGGCGCGAGGCAAAGCGGGCGGCGGGGTGCGAGGCGCTGCGGTTTGCGCTTTGGCTGCAGCGGCGGTGGCGCGGGGCGAGAGGGCGGGAGGCGGCGCGCCGGGAGAGGGAGCGGCGGGACGCGCAATGGCTGTGGCGCCGACGCGCCGACGCGGCGACCGTCATCCAACGCGCGTGGCGGCAATGGAGGTGGAGACGAGAAAACGCGTCGGGGGGGAAAAGGAGAGGCGGACAGGTTCTCTCTCGTGAGGAGGCGGCACAGCGGATTGGGCGGTGGGCTCGTCGTGTGTGCGCGTTGCGCCGATTGCGAGCGAAGCACGTAGCGTGGCGGAGCCTCGTGTTGCGTAAGGAGGCGGTGGAGCGGATTCTGCGCTTCTATAGACTCGCTAAGGCACGAAGGGCGAAGCTCACACAAAATAGTACAAATACGCAGGCATTGACAAATTAGTGTGGCCTTTTGTGTGTGTGTGTGTGTGTGTAGTTTGTTTTTAGGTTGTAAAGATTTGTTGTTCTTGCGTGCTTCTGTCTGTACATCGCTGCTGCGCTTTTTTTTTAATCATTGTTGCTGTTGCATTAGTATCTTATGATTGTGATTATGATTCATCATCTGACATTTTTTGATGATTGAAATGAGACGTTGTATGTATCTTGAAAAGAGCATACACCCATGTAAACTGTATTAAAGAACCGTTAGACTTTCATTTATCACCTTTGCAAGTCTTTGTATATAATTACTTAGTATTTTCTTTTCGGATATGATGGTTCTTCTTTCCTTTCCACACTTTTTTTTTTTAATTGCGACTGTTTATGATCGAACGTATTGAAATGTTCGTTTCTTTTCACAGTTTCTATCAAAACCACTCTTTTCATATCTGATTCTTTCCTGCGCAATACACCCTGCAATTGTATTGCGTCATAAACATTTAAATTGTTGCTGTTTTTTTCTTTTTACTTTTTTCGGTGGGGGTGAAATTAAAAAAAAAACGATTTTTTTTTGAAAATATTTTCCTTTGATCTTCTATTTGCGCTTTGTTTTTTATGGTTCTTATGTCTACTTTTTCTTAATGAAATAATTGTAAATGTGTATGTATAATTACTAAAGGATAGGAAAGGTTAAACGGATATACTTCCCCCTCTCAAAAGAAAAAAAAACGTATTTATATATATATATATATTCCAACGCTGCAGTCTATCAGTGATTAGTAAAGTGAAATGCCTATTGGTGAAGCGGAGCTAAGCGCGGCGCTTGAATTGGCATTACGTGCAGCCCATGTCGCCTCCACTATTATAGACCGTGCGATTGAGGAGCGGGACAACACGTTGATTGACATCAAATACAAGGGAAACCCGTGCGATCTCGTCACGCAATATGACCAGCAGTGTGAGGAGGAGGTGTTGACCATCTTACGCACCGGCACCCCGCACTATGAGATTCTCAGCGAGGAGACGCACAGCAACACCGTTTTGACAGACCACCCCACATGGATTGTGGACCCCATTGACGGCACCACAAGTTTCGTGCATGGCCTCTTCGATTGCTGCGTTTCCATTGCCTTGGCGGTGGACAAACAGCCCGTCCTCGGCGTTGTGGCGGCGCCGAGACTCAATGAGGTGTACTCCGCCGTTGTCGGGCGCGGGGCGTATTGCAACGGACAGCGCATTCACGTCTCCCAACGCCGTTCCCTCCGTGAGGCGGTGGTTTACCTGCACCAATCCTACAACCGCAGGGAGGAGGCGGTGCGGAGTATTATCGGCATGCAGAAGGAGCTCATCCTCTCCCACGTGCATGGGGTGCGGAATCATGGCTCCGCGGCACTCGATATGTGCTTTGTCGCGAGCGGAAAGGCCGAACTGTACTTTGAAGTCGGCGTTTATTCATGGGACGTGGCGGCGGGGGCGGTGATTGTGCGTGAGGCGGGCGGTGTGGTGCATAATTTGGACAACGCGGAATCGTGCAATTTCCTCGCGCGCGACTTCTGTTGTGCCAATTCCCCGGAGCTGTATAAAGTAGGTGTGGAATTATCCACAAAGTATGATTACAAGCGAAGCGTTTTGGACCAAACAACGGAATGAAAGGTTCCTTAGTACAACAAGTGGGAAAATTTAGTGACGCATATGTGCTCGAGAAATTCACACACACACACACACACAGAAAAAAAAAAAACGTTTCGAACAAACAAGAGCAATAGCTTATATATATATATATATATAAATGATTTATTTTTTTTACTTTTGTGTGTATGTTCATGTTGGCCCAATTTTTTTTTTGTATCGTTGCTCTTTTCGCTTTCTCTCTCTTTGTGGTTTATGCCCTTGTTGTTGACGCTTTTACTCCGTTCTCTTGACTCCTTTTTTTTACCTGAGGTGTTGAATCGAACGTTGATAGATCTTTTTTTTTTTTTCGTTTCTACGGACTTCTTTTTTTTTTCTTAATTACTTTCTATTATCTATAAATCTGTCAAACATTTGTCTTTGCATTTTAGAAGTTGCTTTGTGTGCATGCCTTCTGGTGGTCCCACCTCGACGGACCTCCGTCAGGCGCAGTTGACGATGATTCAGAGCGAGATTGAGTCCGCCCCTCTCCTCTCCGATCCCGTGGAGCGGCTGACGGAGTCGTGCCAGTTGGTGCGCGAGTTGTCGGGTAACGCGTCGCAACTCCCAAAAGCCCTTTCCCTCTTTTCCGGCCCAACCGATCGGCCGCGTTATGGCGGCATTCGCTACGCCCGTCGGGATGGGAATTGCTTCTTCCGCTGCGCCGCGTTTTCGCTGTTTGAGGAGATGCTCTCCCGCCACCCTCTCGCGAACGCCTTTTTGCGGCAAGTGGAGGAAATGCGTCCCGCACTTCTCTCCCATTACGGCGACTTTGTCAACGACTTCTGCGACGTGGCGGCCGACATGGCGAAGGCGATCGCGTCGGGGAAATGGACCAACGCGGCGCAACTGCACGCCGCCGCCACAAGTCGAGAGGCGGAGTACGCGCTGTACTTCTTCCGCTACGCCGTCTCGCAGTTCATTCGCAGTCATCGCGACGACTTTCTTCCGTTTGTAATGGGATTTAATTACGAAACGGTGGAGGCGTTTTGCAGCGCAGAGATTGACGCCGTGGCGAGTGAGAGCGATCATGTGCAAATTGTTGGTTTCGCCCGTTGCTTTCGGGTGTGTGTGCTCGTGGAGTACCTCGACAGCGGGGAGGGAACGGAAACCACACAACACACATTCGCGGCGGAGAACCCACACGACGGGGTCGTCATTACACTCCTATTCCGCCCAGGACACTACGACTTGTTGTATAAATAATAGAGGGGGATGAAATGAGGAAGTCATTTATATACATATATATACATACATATATATATGTATATATATATATACCAACAGAGAGGCGAATCTTTTGCGTTTTGGAAAGCATATATAGCGTCCTATGTGCCATTTTGGTAAACTTTTTCTTTGTTGTTGTTGTTGTTGAAATTCAAACTTAATAGGACTGATCTGAGAAGGTGTGAATGCGTTCGTTTATTTTTTTTTTTTGGGGGGGGGGATGAGGTGTTCTATGTGTGTCGGTGTTTTTCATCCTTGTTTTTTGCAAAAATGAGGATGAAATTGTGGTGAGGTAAGGCCATACGGGGCAGAGTTATGAGAAAAAGAGAGAATAAAGAAAAAGGAAAAAAAGTGATGTACATAACAATGAAAAAATGGCCCGATTCCCTTTGTTACTTATTGTTGGCGTTTTTTTTTTTTTTGCGTGTTTGATTCTCATGTTTTCACTTTTTTTTTTACTCTTTATTTTTTTTTGTTTTTTACTCACTTTCCCTCATAACATCCGTTTAGGCAATGCCATTTGCAATTGTTCTTCTCCCTGTCACCCGTTTTCGCGTCTTTTTGGATTCTTTGCTTTCATAAATTCCCCGCAGAACGCCGTTTTCAGTCTTCTTTAAATTATCATTGATTATCCTCAAGCATTTTTCCCTTTTTTTGTGTGTGTTAATGTATTTGATTTAAACTGCGTTTGTTGACTTATGTTTCCACCTTTTGAAATGTGAGTTTTTATTTGAGTAACAAGGAAAGAAAAAACAAACATACTTTTCTCTTCCCATTTTTACCCTTTTAAATAATGACTCTATTCCCATTTTACACAAACACACACATACGCATACATTCCCTCATGTACCTCTTTTTCTGTCGTTATCTTTATACTAACAGAGAGTAAGGTGGATTAGTGAGTAAGTGTGACGCAAACGAGAATAAAGGCAACAACAACAAGAAAGAAAAAAGTGAAAGGAAGAAAGTTAGGATCTATTTTCGTTTATTGCTATTATTTTTAGTATTTATTATTATTATTATTGTTTTTTCTCATTATTTCATTATCGATGAATTCGCGTGTCGACATGCCTTCGTCGGATGCGCATTCCACAAGGGATGGTTTTCTTCCCGCTGAATTGACTCCCACTAGTCTCTTTGGCGGAATGGAAGTGACCCGCACCCGACGCCGACGCACGGCGGTGGCGAGCACTGTTGGTTCGCACACACCCCGCGCGGAATCCATCGCCTCGGTGGCCGTCAAGGAAACGCCCTCTATGCCAGAGCCGTCGTCTCCTACAAAGGAACGGCCTTTTTTTATGCGCTTTGAAATGCCGTTAGAGCGCGTAGAGGATGAGGTGGAGGATCCGCATTTCGCCTCCGCCCGGCAGCGGTTGGAGCGTTTCTATGAGGAGTACAATCCCGCGAAGCTTTCCCTGATTGAGAGCACATTGGACTCCTTTCGTGGCCGCGAGGAGGAGTTGTTTGCGATGCTTGTCAAGAAATACGGTCCTGAGCCGCGCGTGCTGCGGGCGAGCAGCCTCGCCAATCAGGAAGGGGGAAACGCACCCCTCCGCCCGCCACAAACAAGGAGTGAAACGGAATCCGCGTTTGACTTTATTGCCACCGCACCCCCACCGCAGGAGAGGCCTCCGCATGCAGCCAGTGAGGCGGCAGGCAGCAGCTTTCCATTCATGCAATCCCTTCCACCCTCCCCGCAACGACCACACCATCACAGGGAATCCCCATCCATGGAGGACGATGTCGAAGAGGGAGGACATCAATCTTTGGAGGCGGAGCGTCTGACCCCGGCGAAGGAGACGACCCAGAAGGCTAGTGGATTCACATTTATCGACCCTTCTCCCGCGGCGGGTGGGGGAGTTCACTTTTCCCCCAATAATAACGGCAATGGATTTCATTTTACGTCCGAAACGGTCGATGCGGTGCCGAAAGCGAATGCCCTCTTCACGCATGCCTCCGCTGGCGACGCGGGACACGAGCCCAGCGCCGATGGGCTGCCTCAACCTTCCCACACGGCGGAGAGTCCAACGAAAACTCCGACCAACGCGGTGACGTCCGCGCCGCGGCACCCGCATGCGCAGCGTGCGGCGCCGAATGACTCCTCTGACTCCTCCGACTCCTCCGACTCCGACTCCGCGTTTGGGGCGTTTGGCGATGAGGACGCGGAGTTGGAGGCGGCGCTGTCGGCCGAGGCGGAGCCGCTTTGGGAGCGCCAACGTCGCGAGCAAGAGGCGGGGCGCGCGTCCCTTTGCCGCTCCCGCGCGGACTTCGCTCTCTCTGTGGCGTCTCTTTCTGCGTCCGTTTCGGCCCGCCGCGACGTTTGCGCGCGGGTTTTGGATTTGGAGACGGCGTTGGACGGCGCCATTGCGCGGGAGGCGTTTGCGGAGGCGGAGGAGCTCAGCGACGCGCTGCACGCCGCCCTTTCCGCCCTCGCCGAGGCGGACGCCGCGCCGCGGGCGTGTTTGCTGTCGGTTGACGCGAAGGCGCGCGGATTGCACGGCGCCGCTGCGCTTCTCGCCGCGCTGCTGGAGCGCCACGGCCGCGAGCTGTGCGCGGCGCGGGGGGACGAGGAGCGGCGCGCGTGTCACTTCGCCTCGGCGCGCGTGGCGGCGCGGGGGGAGGCGGTCGGCGCGGCGGCGGAGCGCTTCGCCCGGGCGGCGGCGCACGCGCAGCGGGAGTTGGACGCCCTCCGCGAAGGGCGTGCGCGGGGCGTGGCGCAGTTCGGCGCGCAGTCCGCCTGCCTGCAGGAGCGCCGCGCGCGGGCGGAGATCGAGGCGGCGGCGTTCGACGCGAAGGCCGATGCGCTCGCGGCGGAGGTGGCGGCCCTGCGCGCGGCGAGTGCGGAGCGGCGGGAGGCGGCGCGTTTGGCGGCGGAGCAAATGCGCATCGCCGAGGAGGAGGCGGTGGCGATGGCGCGGGGCGTGGAGGCCGCGCTGCGCACCGAGGCCCGACGCCACCGGCGCGCCGAGTCCGCACACGCGCGGCTTCTGCACACGCGCGCCCGTTTGGAGCGGACCGCGGCGGTTGTCGAGGCGCGGCGGGTGGCGCTTCTCGCCGCCCTTCACGGCGCCGCGGAGACGGCAACGGAGTGGAAACGCACCGCGAAAGCCGTTCGGGACGACGCGGCGCGCACGACGCCGTTGTCGAATGCGGTGGGCGCCGCCGTGGCGTGGCGCGCCGGCGGTCTCCTTCCCGTGATGGAACGCCCAAACCCAACGCGAAGCGCATCGGCGGCGGCGGAGGTCGAGGCGGACGGCCATTCAGCGGGGGATGAGTGGGAGAGTGCGTGGAAGGCTTTTTGCGGCGATGCGGGGAGTGCGTCGGTGGCGGTGTTGGCGTCCCTCCGCCGGTTGGAAGCGGTGTGGCGGCAGTTATCCAACGATGACGAGCGGCGCCGAGGCCGAGCGGCGCGTGCCATAAAGGAGGCGGAGGCACTGCGTCGTCAAATCCCATTCATGGAGGCGGCAAAGCGCGAGGCGGCCGCATTGCGCCAATTTCGCGAGGCCCAGCAGCGCGCGGATGAAGGACGACAAGCATTGCATCGCGCCGAGACCATGGAGGCGGCGGCCGCAGCGGAGGAAAAGGCTATCGCCGCCAACGCCGCACAGCGTGCAGAGGTGGAACCAAAGCGTGTGGCCGCCATAAAGGCCTTTGTTGTGGCATACCGTCAACGCATTGACGCTATTGACGCCGTTCTGGAAACCATGAGTCAGGAAACGGATAATGCGGAGGCGAACGGAACGTATAGGGAAATTGAGACGACCATGCATGAATTCATTGAGGCGCTGCGAGGTGAATTGGACACGGCAAAGCAATACCTTGGAATCCAAGAAGAGGACATGAAACGGGGAGAAGAAGAAGAAGAAGAGGAGGAAGAGGAGGAGGAAAAGAAGAACACAGCGGAGGTGGACGGAGAGGAAAAAGAAACGAATACCGCCGCAGAATTGGAGGAGCTTCGGAGTAGACTTGACGAGGCTCTCGCTGTGGAAGATTATGATGCGTGTGAAAAACTACAACACCGCATTGATGCGATTGAGCAGCACACGATTGGTGAGGGCGTTGAAGGTGCACATGTGTTTGTACAAAAAGAATAACAGCAATAAATCTCGCGACATATGAAAAATTGGAAAAAAAAAAGTGAAAAGGTATACATATATATATATATATATAAATATATATATATATATATAGAAGACCGAAGAAATCTGAGAAGAATATTTAAAAAAATAGCAGCGATTTATTTGTTGTAAGGTACATACTTATTGCAATTGTTAGTATTTAGCTTTTCTCTTCTATTTCTTGCACACATTCTACATGTGTCATTTTTTTTATATTTGCGGACATTTATTTTTTAGTGTGTGTAGCGGTGTTGCTTGCCTGTTGCATCAAAGTATCCGCCTATGCACATCTTTATATATTTGTGGTACTAATTTTCTTCATCTTCTTTTTTTTTTTACTTTTGTTTCTGTTTGTGCTGATATATTTATTTATGCGTGTGTATTAGTAAAAAAAAAAATTTTTTTTTGTTGATCTGCCTTTTTTGTAAAGTTTTTGCTCAACCCAAGTGATCTCTTTGTGTGGTGTTGTTGCTCTTTTTTGGGGTTCTTTAATGAGTCATTTGCCGAGTGCCTATTTATACGTTTATTGGGTTTCTTTTCCACACACACACACACACACCTTCTCATCTCATTTTTTTTTTCTTCACACCTGGATAGAATGATTTTCTTCTGTATTCTTTTTTTTTTCGTTTTTGCTGTGTGTTTAATAGACTATGTCATCTGTCAGGTCATCACGGTCATCGAGCTTTGACCAATCTTTTGATTATGTGCCTTTGCAGCGCGCTATTGGTGATTCTGGGCATGAATCCTACAAGGGCTTCAGGTGGTTGCATCAAGGAATGATGGGTCTCTTCTTGCTCGAGCGTCTTCAATTGAAGAACTTTGTGGTTTGGGTAGCAACGTATCATTATGTGCCACTTTTGGCTTGTATTTTGGCTATTTGGATGAACTGCACGTTACATCTCTTCTTTTCCTTTGTATTTCCCGCGTTGCGGGAGAAGTATCACTGGTCTATGTACAGTTGGCGTGATGTGAAGGAAATCCCACGTGCCCATGATGCTCTTCTTGCGCTTTGTATTGTACTCGCTCACATTGGAATGCTACTTGGGATAGCTGTGATTGGGTACAAATTGATGTGTGTGGTGACGGATGCCTTGATGGACTCCTGTGTTGTCACCTATGATGAGGTGGCAGGGTGCACAGTTGGGTTTCCCCGACTTTTGCGTGACTGTCAGACAGTTCTCACTATTCGTCACGGACGTTTTATTGCGATAACCATTGCTGCCACTATTTCTTTACTGCTCTTTTGTATATTCAGCAGCGACACGCTCGTTCGCTGGGAACGGGAGAGTGGGGATATCTTCTGCATGTTTACCGCCGTCATACTCGTGTTGGTGGTGACAATGACAGTGGACTTTCATCGACGTGTGCGTCATCCAATAGGAACGTCGATGGTGCGTTGGTGGCGTAAGGCTGTGCCTCGTGCACGACGGTTTTACGTGTGTGTGCTTGCCATCTACTGCCTTCACCTTTCTCAACGTCGTGGGACAAAATACGGTGTCGCCAGTTTCTGTGAGGGAATGCTGTACGTGAATACGCTGCACGTTGTGCTTCTCGTCGCAACACGTGTGACACGTTTCTTTCATGATTTGGCGCAACTTAGTGTGGCACTGCTGCGCAATCCGACAGGGCAGTGGCCATCTTGGTGGTATGTAACCTCTGTTATCGCACTTATCGCTTTATCCGCCGCGTACTTTTCCTTCACACTGATCATTGTGCATTTCATTTTACTCCTTTTTCTCCTTTCAGGTACATTTGTACGACACGGACGCCGACAGAGCGTAAAGCATCTTCAACAGCGACACTCCCAGCACGAGGAGGAAATTCAAAAAGAGCATAAATCATTCGAACATTATGTGCGCAGCCGTTCCGAGAATGATATGCACAGCAGCTCCTACTCCTCCACATCACCCGCACACCGCACGGTGAAGGCCGAGAAGGCAAGAATAGAAAACACAAACACGTCAACCAAGTCAACGATGACCGCACAAACAAACAAAAAGAAAAGAAAAGGCAGTGCGACCCCGTGGATCCACCACGGACGTTCTCCGGGTTTACTGTTCCGTGCCTTTCATCGTGTGACATTTTTCTTAGCGTTTCTCCTCACCCTTAGTCTTGCCTTGTGGGTGAGTGTGAAACATCCCGGTCTGGAAGGCATCACCCCTACACGATGTGAAGGGGACGAGATGGGGGAACGCATTCGTGTGACGGCGCGTTACATGACGGCTGACCTCTACGGTTTGCGTGACTACGAGGACCCGCGCAAATTGGTTTACGAGGCGGATGAGGCCAAGTATGATGCTGTGCGACACGATGGTCTTTGCTCCAAGCTTTGGCCTGGTGGTCTTCACGCGGCGGATCTCGCCTATTTTTCCCTCATGGCCTATCTGCAGCGCAACTCGACGGACTTTGTGACCATGTTAGATTTTTACAAAAGGTATCGAGACGGGGCAACAGATTGGGTCGCGCTTCCCACTAATCACACATATGGCAAAGCGGTTTTTAGACACTTATATTCACCATCAAAAAATACATCTGTTATTGCTGTACGTGGAACAGATATCACATCTCCTTTTGATTTACTGCAAAATATTCTCCTCTTTTGTGAAACAGCTGTGTTCAAGATTTTAGCAAATCTGCTTCCCCTCAGTAGTTTGATTCCTGAACGTGTCATTGTGGACTACGTTGCCGCGTCCAGTTCTATCAGTTCTTCTCTTTTAGGTGGTGACACAGCGGATTACTATCACCTGCATGTCGAGGACTATGTAGACACTGTGAAGTCTAAACACGTTATTGTGACTGGACACTCTCTTGGGGGTGTGGTTGCCCACATCGTGGCGGCGCACAAAAATATTCCCGGTGTAGCCTTTAGTAGTCCTGGTATTAATCTAATGCGGAAGAAACTTCGAATTGACCCCGACGCTATTGATGCACTCACAACTAATGTTATTGTATCCAACGATTTTACAGTGACGATTGATACACCAGGAGGAACGGTGCATCATATACAGTGTGAGCACAAAACAGCCGAAGTGTGTCATTCTATTGAACTTCATACAATTCGCATGTGGACTGTCTGTCCGTCGTACCGCTCCATGACACGTCTCAATGGAACGTACAAACTAAATGAATGAATAAATCAATAGAAACGGAAAGCAATAGCAAGAAAAGAAAAAAAAAGAAAAAGAAAAAAAATAAAGTGAAAAGAAAAGCAAGTACACAGCAGAAGATGGGGAGATGGAAAGAAGGAAAGAGAGAGATTTTTCTGAGCATTTCCGTTTTTTTTCTTGTCATATTGGTGTATTTCATCGCACATGGTATACTTTTACTACTATTGTTATTGCTCTCTTTCTTTTACTAATTTCATCTGTTTTTTCTTGCTTTGCACTTTATATTTTTGTTTCTGTTTGTGTAACCCAGATGGAGCGCTCAATTGATTGTACTTACTTTTGACAGTTTTAAAAAAAAAACCTTTGTTCCTATAGACGAGGATTACTTCTCTCTATTTTTTTTTTGCGTTAATTTGCGGAACGGACACAAAAATAATCACAATGAACTAATCTTTTTTTTCTCTGTTAGGTGTGTGTATTTGTGTTGCTGTTTGCATTATTAATACTTTTTTCTTTGGATTGTGTAATTGCTATCGCTCTTTCCCCCCCCCTTTTTTTTTTCTCTTCGTCCTTGTTGTTATTTGATTGAATTATTCATTCATTTCATGATTCTACACCATTATTATTTTTCACTTTCTTTTATGTATGTTGAGTCGTGTGAAGGTGTGCAGCGTACTATTATCATTATTATTATTATTATTAATCTTCTAACACTACAGAAAGAGAACGCAAAGAGAATTATATACATACATATATATATATATATATATATATATAAACACTTACAATAAACGAAAAAGCCACAAAATGTCTTCGAATAATGTGAAGGGTTCCACTCCCTCCGCGGAACGCAAAGAGGATGGCGAGGAACCCCGTGTTGTTTCGGCGGAACTCGGAGAAATGAATGAGATTGAGTCCATGTGCCCGCGTTGCGGTGAGAATGGAATGACTCGCCTCATGATTACAAACATTCCACACTTTAAAGAAGTCATCGTGAGCAGCTTTGAGTGCCCTCATTGCGGGGAACAAAACAATCAAACAACGTTTGGCGGCTCCTTTGGGCCAAAGAAGGTGCGCTATGAACTCGACGTGAAGGATAAAAAAGATCTCAACCGACAGGTTGTGAAGTCGGAGTTCGCCACCGTGACGATTCCGCAGTTGGACTTTGAGATTCCGCCCGAGTCGCAGAAAGGGGTACTCAACACGGTGGAGGGTTTCCTCGAGCAGGCCGATTCGGGACTGCAGATGCAGCAACCATTGCGGCGTGTACAGGAACCGGAGCTTTACTCGAAAATTGAGAATTTTTGTGAGAAACTGCGAGAGTATCGCACAGGAGATGTCGCGTTTACGTTTATTATTGACGATCCCGCCGGAAACAGTTACATTGAAGCCTATTATGATCATTACCACCCAACTATTGATCCAAAGCTTACACGATTTGAAAAGGAGCGAACAGAGATTGATCGTCAAATGTTGGGGCTTTCCATTGATTACAATACACAGCGCACAAGTGATGAGCAGCGCGATGTGGATGAGGGTCAGTTTGATGATATCGCATGCATGGAAACAGACTGCCCCGCCTGCAAGCGACCAGGTCACATGAAGATGCAACAAGTTGACATTCCATACTTTAAGGAAACTGTTATCATGGCATTTAAGTGTGATTTTTGCGGTTTTAAAAGTAATGAGGTGAAATCCGGAGGAAAAGTATCAGAAAAGGGACTGCGAATTACTTTGCGTGTTGAGTCCGAGGATGATCTCAAGCGTGATGTACTTAAATCGGAAACTGCAACTCTTCGCATTCCCGAAGTCGCACTTGAATTGACAGAGGGAACTCTTGGAGGTTTTTTCTCTTCCGTGGAAGGTACTATTGTTATGGTTCGAGATCAATTACAAAATCTACCTCAGGCTGAGTTTGCCAAGGGTGATTCGGCCGATACGGATGAGGAGACGAAGACGTTACCCAAGTTTGTGGAAGAACTTAATGATCTACTTGAACTTAAGCGTCCCTTTACATTTATTCTTGATGATCCACTTGCAAATATTTATGTTCAAAATCCACGGGATCACCTTCCACCACCGGAGAATGTGGACCCAAAACTCAATAAGGAGGAGTACACCCGCACCTTTGAACAGGATGAAGACCTCGGGTTCCACCAAATGAATGTGGATTGAAATTTAATAGGTATCATAAAACGAAATACGAGTCTTTCTTTCCCGATTTCATTCTCCTCGGTGCTTTCGTTTGTTGATGCTTTTTTTCTCTGGACTCTCTTTTCTTTTTTTCTCTAAAAAAGAACCAATAAAAGAAAAAAAACGTAACTGTTGTTTAAGACACATATTTTGCTTTCCTGTTTTTTTTTTACGGTTAAGAACGTCTATCCCTATATATCTATATATATTTATTTATCCTTCTCTATGTCTATCTGTGCGTGTGTGTAACAGTTTTGACCTCTTTTTCACCCCGCACTTTGACTTTTTTTTTTAAAGTATTGATTTATATTGTTTGCCTTTTTTTTTTCCTGTTTTTTTTTAAATTTTTTTCGATCTATTAAATATTTCTTTTATGTTTCTTTCGGAATTTTTTTTCGTGTTTTACTTTTCATATCTTGTAGGACAGTCGTTATTATTTTTTTGATTTCTATATATTTCTACAAGTTCACAAATAACTTTTCTTTTCATTGCTTCTTTCTTCCACAAAAAAAGAAAAAAACACTAAAAGCAAACACACACATATAAATATTTGTAATTACGTGTCACTGTTGACTCTTTTCGTTGGCAATTCGTTTTTTGTGAGGTGGAATAATGGATTCGGAGGATGTTTGTCTTTCCGTTTCAAACTCTCTGCGGGTGCGCGCATTTTCAGACCAAACCGCACCCCGTAGCGCAATGCGGACACCAACTCACACAAAAACCCAGACGGTTCACTCCAAACTTCAACCCTGTCATTGTGCGTTGAACGATCACTTGATGCGCACCGCATTGTCTGTTGGTGCCGATGCACATAAACGGGTTCAGCAGAAATTGCAAGAGACAGCTTCGACAACTCCGCTCTTCACGCTGGAGACACTCCGCCCCTGATCGCGTTGTGTACTGAACAGGAATGATTGGGATCTCTCCATTTCTTTGTTTCTCAAGTTGTTATTTATGATTTTTTGGTTTGTTTTCCTCTACAAACTGCGTCGTGCGTTGTTACCACCGAATATATATATTGTTTTAGGTTTTGTATTATTTTTGTTGAATTTTGTGTTTGTAAAATCTGGCAGGCTTGCGATTCTCTCTTTTACATTTGCATATTTTTTGTTCTCTTTTCGGTTTCTAACCGACTTTTTCTCGGCGTTTGTACATTTGCGTGTATTGACACTTTTATCTGATTATTTTTATAACATTTCTTCTTTCCCCCCCCTTTTTTTTTGTTTAGATTCCGTGTACGTCGATGAGTAATGAGTCCGATGCCTTGCGCAGCAGCGATGTTGCGGTGAAGAGCTATCAAGAAATTCTTGCGAGTTCCATTTCACTGGAAAAGGAGGTTGAAAAGTATTACCTGCGCGAGGAGGCGCACATTCGTGAGCGGGTACTCCTGCTCGACCAGATACAAAGCAACATCGCGGATGAGCGGCGCTGCCTCGAGGTGGATCACCAGGAGTGCCGCTCGAAGATAAGTTCTCTGCGAAAGAATCAGCTCACACTGCAGTGCGATGAGACAAAGTTTGCGCAGCTTCTTGCCCACACTAGCGCCCCATTGGAGCGGGAGGAAAAGAGCCTGGACGAGCAGCTCGTGTGGGCTAATGAACGGTTCACGGAGGAGACGCAGGAGCTGGAGGCGCTGGCATCTCAATTCGAACGTTTTGAGAAGGAGGAGAGGAAACTTGAACGGCGTGAGTTGCATCAGTTTCACGCGGAGCAGGAGTTGGAAAAGGCGTTGCGGGAATTGAAGTCCCTCGAGAACGACATCGATGACCGGCAGCAGGCGCTGGAGAGAAAGCAGGGCAGTATTGCGAAGTGGAATGAATCCCTGGAGGCGCGCGAACGAGAGTTGATTCGTTGTCAAGAACAATTCCGAGAAGATTTGCGGCGACTTGAGGAGGACGAAAAGCGTCTCGGTATTTACCACAGTGGTAGTACCATTGCGCCCATGGTGTCCCAACGTGAAGTTATGGATGACTACAACATGACAATTGAGAAGGAAAATGAACGTGAGGAAATAGACCTAGAGGATGATGAAGATCACATATTTTAGAAACATCACAAACAGAGTATATATATATATACATATACATATATGCATGTCTATTTTTATTTGTGCGTTTTATTTTCGTACTGTTCATATTATTTCGTTAAGACCACTTTTGTTCATGTTTTTTTTCTCTCAGTTTTACTTTTTAAAATGGATACTTTTTGGGGGGAATGTTCGCCTCGATTGTTAAATGTTATTTTATAGATATATGTCACGGTACGAGTGCTTTAAGTTAATTATTTTTTTATTTTTAATTGGAAATAAATAATGTAATGATTTTCTATGCGCTATTCTCTGTTTTCCTCTCGTTGTTGGTTTTTTTTTAGATTTATATGTTTATATATATACATTTTTTATGTTAAACCGTTAATGTCTAAAGAAAAGCGTTTCTCGTCTTCTGGCGTTCATGGTCGCCTTTTTTTAATGTCCAAAAGACACCGATGCAACTGTCAAGCCCCCATTCCTCCTAGTGAACCTGATANAGTGACGACGAAAATTGTACCTTTCACCCAAAGGTGAATCATACACATGAAAGGCTTCTTCGTCGATGGACAGAGGGCACTAATGTATTTGAACGTTTGTATGGAAATGCTCTGTTTCTGGGGCAGCGAAGAGAACGATTTACCCAGGACCTCGATGAGCCTCCATCATTACAGGGGAGAATGATTCCACCGAAGTCATCTTGCAGGAAAGATACTACCAAAATTTATTCACCTCTTTCTGTGAATCATACTGGAAACACATATTTGTCACTTTTAACTTGCCCACCCACTTACAACTAGACACACAAAGAAAAGATTAAGCTTAGATTGTACATTTCACATGAATACCTCATGTATTATATATATATATATATATATATATAATACATGAGGTATTCATGTAACAAAAAAAAAAACACATGCTCCTTGTGTCACTAATGTTTTTTTTCTTGTACTAAATGCCGATATACACGTTTGAGTTCTCTGACTGTATCTCTTTCTTTTATTATGTGCGTTCTTTATATTGTACTTTTACATATGTGTTTAGCGATGACATGAATGCGTGTTTGTCTAAATTTTGTGACCATACATTTTCCTTACTTTCTTTTTCATGCTAAGATACATTTTATGTTTGTATTATTATTTCTATTATAATTTTTTTCTTAAAGGAACAGAAGAAAACAAAAAAAAATTGAAATAAAAAATTGATACATTGCCCCCGCGTCTCCCT